>JAFMOC010000091.1:732500-857500 GCA_019802505.1 Corydoras sp. C115 | reverse complement strand
CAAACATTAAAAAAAAACATGACACTACACTAACAAAACGCTAACCTACCCAAACATTAAACTACCAAACTGCCAAATATCAAACTACCAACACACTAAACTACCAAATACTAAACAACCAAAACACCAAACTACTAAACATGAAAAAAAAAACAAGACACTAAATTACCAAAGACTAAACTACTAAAGACTAAACTCCAAAACTACCAAAGCTAGTGTCGTGAAGGTTCCCATGTCCATCCAGGGGAGAATGTTTCGGGTATTGGGCAGATACACCCAGGACAGGGCGCCAAGCTATCACTGGACACACACTCACACTATATATGGGGCAATTTAGAGCATTCATGTCACCTTGAAACCATGTTTTTGAACTCAAACACTGATTGGGGTTTGAACTGGGACCTCCAGCGCTGTGTTTAAGTGTACAGTGAGTGTACATCACCGTCCTGCGGGGTGGACAGGGTCGTGAAGCGAACACGACGTCGGGCTGATGCATCAGTTTGTGAATGATTATTTCTCGGGCGTGAACTTTGACCTCACGTTGAGGAGCTGCCCGTTCCATCACTCTGATCTCCTTCATCTCAGAATCTAATGCTTCAACTTTATCACCATCAGTGAAAAATAAAAACACAAAACGCTTTATCACCTAATTTACCAAGTTCATTCATCCATCATCTGCCGCTTGACCTCTACTAGGGGCGGGGCGTGGGGGAGGACGTTTCGGACGCTGAGCAGATACACCCAGGACAGGACGCCAATCTATCACTGGACACCCATAACTAACACATAAATGTCTAACCCAGACTTTTAATGCCAAATTCTAATAAGGCTTTTAATTCTTAGGAATTCAGCATCGTGTGAAACTGCTCTCCAAAACTTTGTGGTCCAAACCATCTGTTGTTTATTTTAAGCAAATCACCTTCATTTGCATGGAATTTTCACAATCATCGACAGAGATCCAGATCCAGAGACACACAGACTGAACGCCGCTCTCATTTCCCCATTCTAATCATCGCAGGGGTTGAACCGTGCCTCTTTGTTTTCCCTTCACACATGACATGAGAACAAAGCACCGAGGTATGTGAAGCCCTACAGCATAAAGGTTAAACCAGAGGTAAATAAAATCGTGTTAAAACACCCCAAGATTACGGAAACCAAAGTTTTTGCATGTCTCCAGAGGATCTGACGGACAACCTATCAAACTGAAGAACCTCAAGCTTTAGGCAAAAACAAGGATTTATTTTTGGGTGTTTTAACGCCATATTTAGAATTTGATAAGGTACAAATCTGTACAGTCTGTATACCTTCACTTTATCCTTATATTCCAGTCACTCCTATATTTCCGTTTTTATCTTTATAGCCTGCCCAGTGATGGATTGGTGCCCTGTCCTGGGTGTATCTGCCCAGCGCCCGAAATGTTCTCCTCTAGATGGGCATGGGGATCCCCCCCCACAACCCTAATAGAGGATAAAGCAGAAGATAATGAATGAATCTTTATAGCCGTGAGATATCTCAGCACCGCTCTTGAGCTTCCTCGATGGTTTTTGGTTTAAAACATAGGATTAGTTGATCTTAACCAGCGACTGGTCGGATCTACATCCTCATACAAGTTACTGACCAACCAGGGAAGAAAATCCATGACCGCCTTCAGCCGTAAATAAATAAAACAGAGGCCGCAGTAATAATCAGTGAATTAGGAATGATGAAATCAGCGAAATGAAGACGTGTCTTACGTACAGGAACGATCAGGCCTTGCCAAGTCAAAATGTTGGACTCATCAACCTGGATGTTGCGGAAATTCTTCATTCCAGATTTGCGGATTTCATCCAGTTCCTGTCGAAACAAAACGGCACACTGTGGATTTGACCTCGTAGCTGATGTCCAGACTTTAAATGTTAAAAATAAATGAAGTGAAGGTGCAGGGCAAAAATAAAACCTTTAAAGAAAATTTTTAAAAGGTTTGTAAGTAATATAAATAATCCAAAGGCGGCGCGGTGGCGTTGTGGTTGGCATGTTCTCCTCTCGGCGCTGGGGATTCAGGTTCGAATCCCATTTTGGGTGGAGGTTCCACGTTCTCCCCGTGTCCTTCCACAGTCCAAAAACATGGATTTAAGGTAAACCGAATGCTCCAAATTGCCCCTAATAGTGTGTGCCAATGATAGGTGGGTGCCCTGTCCTGGGCACCAATTTTTTTTTGACAGATTTTTTTGCAGCATAATTTTTTTAATTGTTTTTATAGCCCCTTGGCCCGTGATGAAGCATCCTGTAAACATTTAATTTAAGCTCCGCACCAGGGCAATAAGGTGTGAGGGTGTAGCATGTTCTCCTCCCAGCGCTGAGGATTCAGGTTTTAATCCCAATCTGGGTGGAGTTTGCATGTTCTCCCCATGGGTTTTCTCCCACAGTCCAACGACATGCATTCAAGGTAAACTGACTGCTCTAAATTGCCCCTATACAGTGTGCCCAGTGATGAAATGAGGAATGAGGAACAACCCCCCCCCCCTCCCCTGTGACCCAAGTAGAGGATTAGTTGGAGCATAATGATTGAGAGAGCGTTATATTTGGGTTATTTCTATGTTGTTGTTGTTTTTTGGTTACAGGCGGCGGGATCAAATATAATATTTCATCAATCCTATCGAGTCCTTAAACGATTCGGAATCGACTCTGCGTTTGGCGAAGCCAGTTTCGGCTTCCAGTTGGTTGAAAGTCGTTGAAATGGTTAATTAGGTTTAATTAATTAGGTTTAATTAACTTTAAAGGTCGGCTGTGTCTGTGATTAAACGATCCCACACTACAGCACGGGACTGTTTAACGCGAACAGGAACCGACTCGGAGTCAAACCTCAGAGCTACATTAAGCAGCCTGTTATTCTAGCTGACGCCCGGCCGTTTGAAGTCGCCGCCGCCTCCCGCCGCTCCTGTCTGTCTGTCGGTCTGTCTGTCTGTCGGTCTGTCTGTCTGTCTGTCTGTGTTCACGTCGTTCTCCTCGCGTTTATTCAAACGATTCACCCGATTCCGAAGGATCCGGATATTTACCTTATGCAGCCTCCTGCTTGCCGCCATTTTGGATTTGCTGACCTACTACCCACAATGCACTTGCCGCGCGACGCCGCTACAGTCGTGGAAAACCCCCTCGGCGGGCGGGCCGCGTCCCAATCCGCAGTCCGTTCCCCTAACGAGTGCACTGGCTCGGTGCACTTCCCTCAGGCACGTCATGAGCGCGCTCTGCAGTCCGGTGGGAGGCGATTTGAACGTGTGCCATATCTCCCGTTCAGTCTGTCGTCAGAACTTTAACTCTTTCTTTCTGTTTTTTATTTTAAAATTCAGAATATTTCAGGGTTTGTTTTTTTTGTATATGAATTAAAAATAAAAAATACTTACGGAAATGAGACTTAACTGCTGTAAATACTAACAAACCATTCTGTCATTTTTTTTTATTTAGAATCATTTCTGTAATATTCACTCATTCATTCATTCATTCATTCATTCATTCAATACCCCCCCCCCCCCCCCCATCATTCTATCGCTGAACACACACTCACTCACACAGACACGCTTTATATGCTCTATATGGGGCAATTTAGAGCAGTCGATTTACCTTGACGCCCAGTGATAGATTGCCCCCTTGTCCTGGGTGTGCCCAGCGCCCGAAACGTTCCCCATGGGGAACCCCCGCAACCCTAATAGAGGATAAAGCTGGAGATAATGTATGGATGGATGGATTTACCTTGAATTCATAATTTTGGACTGTGGGTGGAAACCAGAGAACCCGGAGGAAACCCACAGACACAGGGAGAACATTAATTCATTCATTCATTATCTCCCGCTTCATCCTCTATTAGGGTCGCGGTGGGGTTCCCCATGCCCATCCAAGGGAGAACATCTCGGGCGCTTGGCAGATACACCCAGGACATCGCTGGGCACACACTCACTCACACAGACACACTCTATATGGGGCAATTTAGAGAACTCAATTAACTTGATTCATGTTTTTGGACTGTGGGAGGAAACCGGAGAACCTGGAGGAAACCAACGCAGACAAGGGGAGAACATGGAAACTCCAACCAGATGGGGATTCGAACCGGGAATCCCTAGGGCTGAGAGGAGAACATGCCAACCACTAAGCCACCGTGCCGCCCTTCAGGGCCCTGCACCCAGAAATTCACCCAAAAAGTGGGATTCGAACCACTACACCATCATGCCGCCCCTCTCCAAACATTCATTCATTCATTCATTCATTATCTTACGCTTAATCCTCTATTAGGGTCGTAGGGGGGGGGGTTCCCCATGCCCATCCAGGGGAGCCTGCTTCCCCTTTAACTTACTGACTTGTCTTGTTCTCTTAACTGAGAGTCACTTTGGATAAAAACGTCTAAAAAAAAATATCTAAAAACGTTCTAAATGTAAATATTGTAAAAGCGCGTTGTGTGATCATGCTCTAGCAGAGCTCTATAAATAAGTCATCGGCCCTTTAGGCATCAATCTGAGGATCAATCAGCAGGAGTATACTGAGGGCCCCCACATGACTCTATCTGTAATACTAGTTTTGTGAATATATTAAATATAATATGTTTGAATACCACTACATTATTCATTCATTTATTATCTTCCGCTTTATCCAATATCAGGGTCGCGGGGGGGTTCCCCATGCTCATCCAGGGGAGAACGTTTCGGGTGCTGGGCAGATACACCCAGGACAGGGTCTAGCTATCACTGGGCACACACTCACTCACACACACACTCTATATGGGGCAATTTGGAGAACTCAATTGACTTGATCCATGTTTTTGGACTGGGAGGAAACCGGAGAACCCGGAGGAAACCCACGCGGACACGGGGAGGACATGGAAACTCCACCCAGATGGGGATTCGAACCGGGAATCCCTAGCTCTGAGTGGAGAACATGCTAAACCACTAAGCCACTGTGCCGCCCCACTACATTATTTATTTTATTTTAATTTCTTTTTAAATTCATGAATTAATAAAACAGGGTCACAAGCCACTTATAAAATATTATCTAAGTCTTAATAACATTAAAAAGTTGTAACTGGGACGTTAAAATGGCAAATTTTGAACAGAATAAAAAACACACAATTTTGCAGCCAACAAAGTACAATGTATAATTAACATTCTATTTTAAGCCATCTTCTCAGGGTCCTTCTATTTTCACAAGCTTAAAGTAATCGGACAATCGGCTGATGGGCAGTTTCATGTTTGGGTGTGGCCTGCTGTTTCAGTGAGTTGTGACAAACAAAGAAGATGAAAGGTCTGTAGTTGTGTGTTTAATTTGCATTTGGTCTTGCACCTGTCCACGGGAACTCTCAGTATAGAGTTTAAAGAGGTGTGGAAGAAGTGAAAAAGGTCATCGTTAGAATGAAACCGAAAGAGTGGAAACTAAATGTGAAAAAGTCAACAATTTGATATTTAAAACAGAAAGTATGCAGTTGCAACCACAGCACAACCAGCTTGTGAAACTGCAGAATGCTGTCGTAAATCATCGAAACTAATGCAATGAGTGTCGTGGCTGAGGCAGTAGGTGGTAAACTTCAAGCAACACCTTCATGATTGTAACACAATGGGGTTTACCATGCAACACGAACCACGTGTAATACAGAACAAACAGAATAAAACACGAAAACATCCAATAAACTTCTTGAAAGCTCGCTGATGAAGACTGACCTATACCAGAATAAATAAAATTAAATAGAATAGGGACATAAGAGGTTGTGATCTCAGACATCTGTTGATCACAGTGAAGGCAGTGTGATGTAGAGTGTGAGGTATAGTAACATACAGCTGCTAACAGCACTGGGTCCCTGGTGTTAATTGCCTTTTTACTGCTGATAGACGAGGCAGGATATATTCCGAAATGTATTCAGCTATACTTAAATTTAATTATTGCAACAATTACTGAAAACATAATGACAAAATGACAAGTCACACGGTGTGGAAAGGTCATTAGTGTGTTCTAAACAGGATCCAAATCCACGTTCTGTTCTAAAAGAGCCAAACAGAATACAGTCTGTTATAATGCAACTACAAAGTAGTTTAATTTAGTTTAGTTTTGTGGATTGTAGCATGTGGAGCTCATAAAATGGACACAGAGTGTCCAAACAGCGATGTGTACTTAATGTACAGCCTGTCCGTTATTCTGTTTGGTAAAAAAAAAAAAATCACTAAATAAACTAAATGAAACCTTCATAAGCATTTTGGGCAAATAAATAACCTGTTTTTGGAATAGATCTGTCACACTTTAGACATTTATTAACTGTAAGCAATTCACATTCAGGAAATCCTGTATTTAATTTAAAAAATCCTGTATTTAATTGTTTGTTGGTCCAATTTTCATCTCGTAGAACTGAGGAGAATATGTGTGTTGTAATTTAATGAAAGGTTACTGTTCGTAATCCATTTATATTAATAAATAATTGTGTTATAATCAGCATTTTATTAGAGAGAGATGTTTTTTTTAATTTATAAAAACAAGGGATCGGATAAAGATCAGGTTTGATAATTCTACAGAGTTGCTGGTTTTTCCGTAACTACTGACTTGAGGTGTTCTCTCATCTGTAAGTCTCTTAGGATTAAAGGTATTTATATAAAGTATTAATTACTCTTCTGTAATCAGCAAAAAGCTTCAAGTTTCAGGAGCTCATCCTCCTTTCTGTCTTTTTGTTGTTAAGAACGACTGATAACCCCCCCCCCACACACACACACACACACACACACACACACACACACACACACTAATAATCCCAAACAACCCCCCTCACACACACACACACACACACACACACACACACACACACACACACACACACACACACACACACATACATACATCCTCCCCCACTACACGCGAGAGAGAGAGAGCAGTTTGTAATAAAGGCTGCATTTCTGATGAAGGCCACTGGGTGGCGGAGTTCTATAGCAAATGAAGTCATAATGTGTGTGTACGTGTGATCCATGACCCAAAACGTTGGCAGAGCAAGCACTGATTATTCTATAGAACATGTTGTTGTTGTACATAGAACCTTCTGATACCAAGCAAACTTAAAATTATATATTAATAATAAATAAAAAATAAAAAAAATATATAATTAATCACAATTACAAACGTGCTTTACACTTTCTGTACGGACTGTTCTGAGCTGAGAGACCTTTCACATCCTGTTAGCCTCCATCACAGAGTGCTTAAGCTTGGCCTGTCTCTGGTTTGATTGAATTAACTGCGGCACTGTGTTCTCTGTCTGCTGCATCATCATCATCATCCTCATTATCATCATCATCATCACTGAGGATCAAAGGGATCATTCACAAGACTTTGATGAATAAACTCAATCAATTAACCATTGAACTTGTGACAAACTTGGTTTCTATAAGAGTGAACCTGTGGTTTCTGTTGGATTTCTGGCTCTGCAACGCTGTGAGGATGCTTCAGTCACGACCTCCAGACTTAACGATTAAACTCAATTAATATAACTGCATTATACATTTATATATACATGCAGCGTACTCACAGCAAAAAGGTCCTGTGTTCAAATCCCGGTGGGTTTAACACATGTCCTCCCAGGCTCTCTGGTTTCCTTTCATATTTAAAAATAGTTTGATTTAGGATGAGACCTTGCTGTTAGTTGTGTACTTATAAACGCACTTTAAAGATTTCCTCTGACAGGAACGGCCAAAAAGAGGAATTTATAAATAAGAATATATAATCCCCTTCCAACATAATCTAACAACAGGGTTTTTCCCTACCACTGTCACATTAGTTTGCCTTTTGGGGGTTTAGAAAATGCACTATTATAAAAAGTGTAATATAATTAAATATATCTGAAAGGCTGAACATCATGTTCGACACAAACATATCAGAATTTATGATTAAATTTGAATTTATAACCATTTTCTGTTTCTGCGTCTAAATCAAACAACAATTTTAAAACAAATTTAAAATAATATATATATATTTTTTTAAATGCTGTGTGTTTTTAAAGGAAAATGAAGCTTAAACCTTTATAATTATTCTTAATAAATATCTTTGATATTGGAAAATGTATGTAATACTTACTTATTTTGAATTATAAAGTAAATAAAGCGTATAATTATGATGTATACTGTTGTACAAGTGTTAAATATGGAGCTGCATGCGAAACGTGCATCATTTTAATATGCATTGCAAATTAATTTTCACATACTTGCGATGACAGAGAACATCCCGGGTTCCACACCAGGGTTCTTTCTCTATGAATCATATGGGTTCTACAGAAAGTCCAGGTTCCTCCTCACAGTCTGGTGCCAATGTATGGTTTGTTCCCGGGACTGGAGAGTTAAATAAAAACAAATGTGTTAAAATGAGATAAAATATAATCACAGACCAACCGAATAACCCTCCAGTCTTTGACTGAGTATTTTATTAGGTGCACCTCCTTGTCCATTTTATCAGTTCCACTTACAGACCGTATAGATGCACTCTGTGGTTCTACAATTACAGACTCTAGTTCAATTGTATGGTTGCGTACATTGGTAATGTATTTCTCGCTGTTCTTAATGACCCTCAGGACCCCCACAGAGTAGGTATTATTTACACGGTGGATAACATTACATTTACATTACATTATTCTGCAGACGCTTTTATCCAAAGTGACTTCCAGGCATCTGAACTCGAAGGGCAGAGCACAGGTTTCAGCCATGATACTGCACCCCTGGAGCGATAAGAGGTTAGGGCCCTTGCTCGAGGGCCCGCACTGACAACTTTTGCTAAATTCTAGGTTAAAAGCCCTATTGTTCAAACTGACCTACCACACCCATGCACTGAAACTGTGGTATGGTGGTGGTGGTGGTGGTGGTGGTGTGCTATGTTCCGCCATGATAAGAGCATTTCTCAGACTCAGAGGTACAGCCAGAATTTTGAAACACTGTAGAGACACTGCTGAACCAGGAATGCTCTACCCACCAAAAATGTCCTGTCAGCGCTGATAAAGGCTTTGCGATTGACTAAGGCAACGTGTGAAGCAACAAACCGCACACTGTGTAACAGAAGGAACGGAATGTTTAAATGCGCATTGCAGTCAGTGTAAAACTACAAAGTGCATCGAATATAGTGTAGTTTAATAAATAAATTAAATAAAAAGCTAGATGTATGTGTGAGGTACAATAGGGCAATAAAAGCCTTCAGGGGAGTGGAATGGATATACACTCAAGAGGCAAAAAGCCAATGAGATCGTTTGCTTTTTGGGAGAGAAACAGCCAGATGTCTGTGCTATCTGTGTGTGCAGTACTGCAAATATTTTGCATAGCGTTAAAGCGAGGCAGTGGCCTGGCACACCCATGGGCTCGCGTCCTCTGAGAGCAGCTCATGTGAAAGCAGGCAGCCTTCCAGCACGGCGAGTTCCGCAGGCCGCACCTGGGCTCTCGCATGAACACTGCACCCAGCACCCAGCCAGCCAGCCAGCCAGCCAGCCAGCCAGGCAAGCAGCAGCCAGCAGCCATATGCCGAGGCCTCGCCTTCACATGCCTCTCTGGTTCTTTGTGCCCTGCTCTCTGCTGGAGACCCGAGCGTGCTGAGCACGAGGGACACGAGGAGCTTGATCTAAACCCAACCCCTGGGCACCGAGGCAAATTGGTGGCACCCTCGGTTCGTCCACCCCGCCCCTGCGCCGCGCGCGCGCGCTCTCTCTCTCCTCTCCCCCCACCCTTTCCTGGCTTTTATTCAAATTTGGGTCAGGGGTGAGGATTCTTCACGTCACAAGCTTGCAAGATGGCGCTCGCAGAGCAGTGAGATGAGAAAACAGGATGGTCGTGTGAAGAGCTTCGGTCGATTTCTAAAGGTATATCACCTTCTGATTTTTCAAAGCGGGTTCGTTTCTGCTCGTTTGTGGGAAAGCGGCGCGGCGCAAAATGCGCTTTTACGCAAACGCGCTTCGCTCGGAAGAGAAGCTCCGAAAGCACGCTGATCACCGTGTGTGCCCACAGGGGCTTCTCTTGTTTGGTGTTTTACCCCAGTGTAGCTGGGCAAAGGGGGCAATCTGGTTTTGTTTAGTTTTGGAGAAAATAAAACGCTTCGTCGCCGCCTTATAATAACTCGATGCTGTGCGCGTCTGCTGTATCATATATATATATATATATATATATATATATATATATATATATATATATATATATATATATTATATATATATATCGTGGTAGGAAATAAATTTTTATTTGCTTTGAATGGTAGAGAAATTCATGTTTTGATTATTAATGTGATAACCGAACAGAACTTGGCATCGACTCTGCCACCCTGTTTTCTATTTATAACGAATTTATTTGTTAAAGGCTGATATTTCTCAGTCTCTTCTTGTATTCTGTTCTGTGTTACGGTGATGTGAGGTTTGTGAGATTTGGCCCTTTTTTTTTGGAATGACCCATCCTTTTAATCTATTTTAATGGCTGGGGGAGGGGGTCTTGTTTTTACAGTGGGTTCGTTGGTGGTAGGTCTCATGTCTGAATGCCTCACTGGCCAAAATTCACCCCGGTGCCATTTCCATATGCCTCTATATTGAGATTACATCACAACATGCACGGAAGGTCATGAAATGCTACTTAACAATTAGTCTAATTAGTGTAAAGCTGTGAGTAAAATGCAGAATGTATTACCTTCATTATTTTTAAACCGATGGGCTGCAGTGGCACAAATGCTTCACTAATGACACCGCTCACTTCACTTACTATAAAAAAAAAAACTTAAAAATGATTAAAGTCGTGCATTAATGAAATAATCTCGACAAAAATTTTGACGCGTATTTGTTTTAGACCCCCCCCCCTTTACTAATTTGCTCATTTCTCACCCATGTGACCTAATGCATGCAAATGTAATTCATATGTGCCTCGCTTTAGGGCATACAGCTCGTCTGAAATCGTGCCATACACGTTTGGCATGTCGTGACACTATACATCTGACAGACAGACAGGTGACAATGTAATTTACTAGTTTTAGGTTTTTATTTATTTATTTTTTTTAATTTAATGCTGCGCCTTGTTGTGGCCTTATGCCTAAATTCAAACACCTCTATTCAAAACGTATTGTTTTTTTAAAGCTTTCCTTTGAAGCGGAACGCTTAACAAACAGGTGTAAGAGTGAAAACGTGTGGCCTGTCCGACGGAAATGTACCAGAAATAAGGAGGACATAAAGATTTTCAGGTGAAATGTCCTATTTAATGACGTACAGTACGCAGGGGGTTCGTATTGACCAGTTTTCCTAATCAGAACTGAGGAGAAAGGTACCGGTCTCCGGCAGGACCAACACATTTCATACATACGTTCACAGTGGGGCAATTTAGTATCTTTAATTCGCCTGCGTACATGACTTTGTGGCAGAACTATAAAAAGAAGAACATGCAAACTCCCTCTCTGCACACTAATTATAACTATTAAATACACAGGTCATGAGTTCACTTCCTAAAAGTGGTAACAGCGATGTCAGTGTTCCTGTTCTGTTTTGTAGTCGTAAATTTAAAAACCCCGTTGCCCTGACGGCAGAGCGATGGCTGATAACCGCCGCCTGTCGTGTAATGTGTAATCTAATAGTGAGTCACTATAAAATTGAGGTTAAGACGTCATACTTTTCCCCTGCGCTCGTCAAAGCTCATTGTTGCTCTGCCAGCGGTTCAGACCGAAGCCGCCGCGCGCCGTGTTATGATTGGCATCCGTTTCACAACCTGCTGAACGGCTTTTTGATTTTGCAGTCCACCCTTTTCAATAAACCCAAAACATTCCAGCGATGGGGTGAAGGGACGGACAACAGTTCTCCTGTTTACATCAGATGTTCTATAAAATAAATTATAATCCAGAGGTTAAAACCAAGGTCTTTTAGATCGCACATTCGTAGAACGTAACGGTCCTGGAACCTCGTAGATTTAAAACAATTTAATAAATTGTATATTTTAAAAGTGATCAACATGCTTTATTTAAATTGGGTTCTACATTTGGTTTGGTACGTTATATGGAGGTCAGGTCATTATAAAGCGCTACGTGATGGTCGACCATGAACTTAGGTTCGATTCCCAAATTGGGCGGAGTCTGCATGTCCTCCCCGTGCCTGCACGACTTTACTTCCACCGTCTAAAGACATGGAACATGTGAGTGTATGGTGTAAAATCGTCCCAATGAAATTCACGAATGTTGTTTGGGGTTTTTGAATGGAGTCGAGGGGGGGGGGGGGGGGGGGGCGATATTGAATTGTTAAAATTTAAGGTGGCGAATCATTCAGTAAATATATTCAGTTTGATGACGACGCCACGTTGTGGGGGTTCAGAGTGTTCCTGTCCTTTACGGAAGTCGTAAACCGATGACCGTTTGCAGGACGTGTACATTGGGCAACTGAACGTTTCAAAAGAGTTGCACAACTTATTAACTAACACACACACACACACACACACACACACGAGACAGACAGGAGATGAAGGAACCATGTTCTATTGAAAGAGGTTGTGTCTACGGCCGATCGTGTTCCTCACCAGACTTGTTTACCCCGTGGGTAACTGGTCTTTTTTTGCACTTTGCCTCGTCCCCTGAGGTAACAGTGGCGCTGATTAGTTGGTTGTGAGGTCGTTTCATCTCTCTGCTGGCGCAGGCATGTTCACGGCCAGGAATGTCTACAGAGCAATAAAATGGGTCCGCAGCACCTTATCAATCTGCACGTGCAACTCGGAATAAATACCTTTTCTGTTAACGTCTTGGCTCTCGGCGTCTCGCCGTTGGACGGTCGGCGTTCTTTTGTGGGTTGAATGTGATCTGGAGGTTTGGACAGACAGACAGACAGACAGACAGAGACAGACGGACGGGGCTGGTTGTTATCTCACTGATCTGGTGCATTTCGGCTGCGGGGCCGTCTTTTAAACGATGGTATCAGCACGCCTACGTTTAGAGCGGTGTTCTCCACAACTACTTCGTTTTATGCTGAATAATCAAAAGCCGTGTGCGTGACGTTTGCCGTTTTATGACGCGGACTGGCGTAGCGTTGTCTTTTTTTTGTATTTTGTCAGAGCAAATATAGTAAAACCGCTGCGGTGAATAGACATCAAAGCTTTTGGTGGAACCGGTTCCAAACCACACGGCTGAAATAATTATAGTTTGTATTTCTGGGATGCCTCTCTTCAGATGTGGAGGGATGAGGGAGAGGCGTTAATCTTTTAACACCTCTAATTCAGATCTAATCACTTCGGTAGGTGGCCGCTGAATTGCGTGGGGCGTGTTGGAAGGTGTCTGTGCTCACTGTTACAAATTGGTTGTTCGATAGTTTCGACGCGATCAAACCCACAGAACGGCAGCTACTGGCCCTGTGAGCCTGAACGCTTTCTGACACGCCGCAGACCTTCCTGCCGGACGTTAAACAGACTTGGCACCGCCGGCGTCTGGTTATCTTCAGATCGTGTCCACGTGGAACGTTATTTAAAAAAGCTTAGATTAAGAACGCCAGCGTAGTTCGTAGTTTGAAGTTAACGATAAAATACATGACGTATTATGTATGTTAAACTTTAGTCATTGGTCCGGGGTGTTTAGTAAATCAAATATAAGGCTGGATGTTATTCGGGGTGTTAATGGTCAGATTACGAATCTGCGACACGCCAACTATTTTGTTGTTTCTGCACCGTGTGCAAAATTTCGCACAGGCTCCACCCTTTTTGGTCAGTTGTTTGGAATTGGTGTGATTATGTGTGATGGACACAAATGTGTCAAATGTGAAGACGCAAATATAAATAAAATTTGACATAGAATTTTCAAAAACTTTACGTTTTTCTCGTGGCTATCGACAAACTTTATCCACTGCTTGCTCGTCCTAACTCACTTTAAATTCACACCCACACGGGTCGATACCGAATAGCGGGCGCACTACGGTCGCTCACCAGGCGAATGAGACGTACGACGGCGCAATCCAATCAAATCCATTTAGTTTCCGAGGGTCTGTCCGGGACCCTGTACGCTACATAATTTAGAATCGACGTACAAAGCACGGTGACTGTCGTAGTGGACGTCAGCTGGTTCATGCGTTTGCGATCTTAAATACGAACGTTTTCAGGGGGTTCATCAATCATTCTGTTGCTGCTGCTGCAGTTCGCTGTGAAACTTCCAGAGAGACTCGCAGGTTCTAATTTAAACCCTGAAGTCTATGCCAATTAAATAAAATAAAATAAAAAATGACTTTGAAATCGTTTTGGTTTGGTTTGTGAACGGTTGAAGGAAGGAAATCGATTATATTATTTTAATAATCTAGTTTTGTTTTGTTAATATTTTGTTTAAGTCTCGGTGGCGCTCAGGTCCCGATGTCTCTTGCGCAGCGTTTTGTCGGTGTGGTAAAATGTTTTGGAGATTTCCTAACCAATCAGAGCGCGGCTGACGAAAGGACTTCACCTTTACCTTAAGCATTGCAGAGATTCTGTTACATGTCAGGGCCTGCTCATCCAGAAGGCTTACCTGTTCCCACCACACCCTCGGTGATCCCTCCGGCTCGGGTTTCATGTCGTCCTTCACTCGAGCCAGAAACCTCCAGCGGTCTCTCCGACCCAACCCCCCACCCTCAACAAAGAGCCTGACCCTGGAGGCTGGCATTGATGGCTGGTGGCAAGGAGGTTAAAGAGACAAAATGCCGTAAACCGAGGTGGAGGCTGGCGACGTGGCTCCGGGGCTGCGGGGGTTCGTCCGGGGTGCCGTTCAGATCCAGTCCTAATTATTAAAGAAAAACAAACATCAATTAATAAAGTCGTAGAGATCAGCTATCAATTAAACATGTAATTCTGTTCACAGTAAACAGACTTATTAGAACATAATGTGAATGTGATGACAAAACGGCGTCCTGTGTTTAGTTTTTTTATGGAATATTAATTTAAAATTTACATTAAATCAAAATTAAATTCCTCAGTGTTGCAAATGTGTGCGAATGCATCTGATCTGATACTGAATTTGTGACACAAAGTGAAATTCAGTCTTTATTAGAGTTCTTAAAAATTGTGTACTGATTTAGTGTCGAGAGAGAGAGAAAAAGAATGAGAGAGCACATCTTAAGAGTGCATGAGAGAGTGCGTTAGAGTGAGAGAGCAAGAGAGCACTTTAGAACGAGTTTGCGAGAGAGTTTGAGTGAGCGAGAGAGCATGTGTTTGAGAGAGTGAGGGAGCAATTTGGAGAAAGTGAGCGAGAGCATTAGAACAAATGAGAATGCATGTTGAAGAGAGAAAAAAAACAAAAAAAGTGAGAGAGAGAGTGTGTGTGAGAGAGAGAGTATGTGTGTGTGTGTGTGTGTGTGTGTGTGTGTGTGTGTACGCATGCACTAATTAACAATAGGAATTTACAGCCCTGTTTACCGTTGGGGTTTAATGGGTATGGGGCAATCAGATCTGAACCCAGCAGCTGGACTCATCACCTTTAACACCTCTGCGTCTCAGTCATCTTCAGGACGTCCAGCTTATCTCCTCCATCACGCTTTAAAGACCTGAATTAGAACCCGTGAGGTGAAACCAGAGCAAAAGCAGAAGCTGGAGATAACGAAGCGCTTACGACGCGGTAATTAACAAACCTGCGATCGGGGCATTTTCAGGAAACTGAGGAAAATATTGGAAGAACTGCATGAGAGAGAGAGAGAGCTAACAATTCCCCTGCCCTGCAACTACTTCCTCCTGGGTCCTGTCCCGGGAAACCTGGGGATCCATTAGGGTTCTTGATGGGTTCCGGACGTTGGTTTAAGTTATTGGATCAGAACACGTTACGGCGAACATCACCGACGCTCAGCGTTCGACCCGTTTTAAAATTCAAATCGGATCCTTGTCTGAAATCGTGTACGGCTGACGGAACGGAACCTGAGTTTTATTAACGACCGAATCGCTGTCCTTTGTTGGTAACCCCGGTCCTCACAACATTTGATCCTTAGAAAACGAAATACACTGCGTGTTTGGACCTTCGGTTTTGCGCTTGCGTTTACGTTTTTGGTATTTCTCAAACTGACGTGCGTCTGTGTCTCGCAGGTTCGTGGGTGCAGAACAAGACGTGGAAATGGAACTGCCAAATCATGCCAAACAATTGCTGCTGCAGCTGAACCAACAACGAGCCAAAGGTTATCTGTGCGACGTGATCATCGTGGTGGAGAACGCCCTCTTCCGGGCGCACAAGAACATTCTGGCGGCCAGCAGTATCTACTTCAAATCCCTCATCCTCCACGACAACCTGATCAACCTCGACACCGACATGGTGAACCCGTCGATTTTCCGGCAGGTGCTGGACTTCATTTACACGGGCAAGCTTCTGTCCTCTGATCAGGCCAGCGACCATAACTTCAACGCCCTCCTGACGGCAGCAAGCTACCTCCAACTGCACGACCTGGCTGCCCTCTGCAGGAAGAAGTTGAAACGCAATGGGAGATCCCTCCACACCAAGACTACCACCCCTACCAATGAGAGAACTTCAAGGAACCAAAGGCTGTTGTCCACACCGGTGACACCAAATCAGATTTCAGGGTTTAAAGAGAGCGAAAAGGCCAAGAGGCACGACGAGCTCATCAAAGAAGAGATGTCGGACGACGAGGCTTTCGTCCGGAGTCCCTCCACGAGTAAGAACGGGATCAACGGACCCATCAACAGCAGTGGGGTTCTTCTGGAGCTCGGCCTGGACCTCTCGAAGAAAAGCCCGTCAGGGAGCACGGTAACCGAAGAAGTAAGTCCCAGCAGCATCCCTCAAGGATCACCTCAGTCTGCCTCGGAATCCACCACCAACAGTGCCTCGTTCGACGATCTCGCCACCAACCCACAAAACCTCAACGCGGGCGAGCCTATGGAGATGGGCGACGTGGGAGAATCGGAGGAACTCCAGCACCCTACCGACTCGGCTCCCCAGAAGAACTCCCGGCAGATATCCAGGTCGAGGCGGCAAACAAAGAGCGAGGGCCACAAGAATGACGACGTGGACCGCGGTCCCTTGCCCAACGGAGTCGCCAAGAGGTTGATCGTGACGGGGGACCGGCCGAAATCTGGAGGGGACCTGACCTACCAGTGCAAAGACGAGGAGGACGGCCTGGAGAACGGGCACGAGCACAGTGACGAGAGCGGCCAGAGCGAGAACGAAGGCGGCCGCAACAGTGCCAACTACGTGTATCGGCAAGAAGGCTTCGAGCCGGCCCTTGGCGACAACCTTTACGTCTGTATCCCTTGCGGTAAAGGCTTCCCCAGCTCGGAGGAGCTGAACGCCCACGTGGAGACCCACACCGAAGAGGAGCTTTATATCAAAGAGGAGGAGGACGACGCCTATCCAAAGGAAGACGAAGCGGAAGCCGAGGACTTGTCGTCGCAACCGGTCCAAAGACGTGGCAATGACGCCCGCCGCTTCAGCTGCACGGTGTGCAACAAGAGCTACAAGGACCCGGCCACGCTGCGGCAGCACGAGAAGACGCACTGGCTGACCAGGCCGTTCCCGTGCAACATCTGCGGCAAGATGTTCACGCAGCGCGGCACCATGACGCGCCACATGCGCAGCCACTTGGGCCTGAAGCCGTTCGCCTGCGAGGAGTGCGGCATGCGCTTCACGCGCCAGTACCGACTGACGGAGCACATGCGGGTCCACTCAGGAGAGAAGCCTTACGAATGTCAGCTCTGTGGGGGGAAGTTCACTCAGCAGCGCAACCTCATCAGCCACCTGCGGATGCATTCCTCCCCGACATAAAGCCAAAGACGCACGGAACGGAAGACCTTAAGCAACAAAATAAAAATAAAAAATACAAAAAAGTGAAAGATCCCAGTACAATGCAAACCTCTGCTCTGTGAAGATGATGGCGATGGGTGGTGGGTCACTCCAAGAAGGATTCCCTCTCAACCTGCGTGACAAGTTCCAAAAAATACGAAGCCCCAGCAGCCAACAGACTTGCCTTTTCAATTATTTTTTATGACGTACGTCTCGACTTGGGTTTCCCTCTACAGATGCTGTGAATGTATGAGTTGGGTACTGATGCTGTTTCCAAGGTTCCTCTGGGACCACCAGTCCTTGTCCACTTGCTCGAATAGAATGTCCAATTTAGCTGGTTGGGGGGGGGGAAGGGGGGTTGGAAAACGGACCACGCACAACGTGCGAACACGCTTTAAGTCTATTAACATATCCAGTAATCTTAAATATTAACACTTTCCAAGCAAGAGTATTTGGGTACGAAGTAAGAAGCTCTTCCAGAGTTCCTCTGTTTTTCAAGGGTTCACATAAAACGTCCCAGGAGACGCGTGCTAGCATCCAAGATAGTTCCTATTCTGAGACAGGGTTCCAATAATCTTCCACATGCTGAGGAACAGGAACTCGGTATGATTCTGCTTTAAGAAAAAAGACTGCTGCATGGAACCAACGGATGTTCTGAGGCTTTTCTTCTAGTTTTTTTTTTTTTTTTTTTTTTTTTTTTGGATGGTTGAGCAGTTAACGGGGCATTGGCTTTTTTTCCCCTTCTCGTGTTCCTCCTATGCCAGGGCCTGGGCAACATGGTGGCATGGACAGAAGTGGTCCTCGGTGTCCTTTAAAAACTGTGTTGTTTACTCATCTTCTAAAGGGGTTCACTCTGAAAAGCCAAAAGTAATGGTTCGTCTTCTTGGATAACTTATTGTGTTTTATTGAATGTGATGTTTTCATAATTCCTTCGGGAGGAGAAGGGTGGGGGTGTGGGGTAATCGGGGTGATTTTTTTGGTTGGTACTTTTTACGTCTATGTTTATTCCCATTCACTGAACGGACAGGTCTGTTTTTTTTTTAAAGTCTTGTCAACATGCTACCTCTTAATTCTCACGAACAATACATAACGTTATAAATAATGGTGTGCTTTGGGGACCGGGGCGGGGGGGGGGGGGGGGATGCGAGGGGAGGGCGGGTAGATGTATAAATTTGTTGAGTCTCTTAAAACGGTTCCAACAAAGGTTTTGGATGTAGAATCGCATATCTAAGGTACTTTATGTTTTATGCCAGTGAAATCCAAAGAGAAAATTAGTGCTGAGCTGAATGATTGCTGAACCAATAACCCTACCAAAGTTTTTAGATAACGTAGAGAAGCCAGATGGAATATGTCTTATTCTTTTAAAGTATCGGCAAAGAGCAATGTCGGTTTGGTGTTTTCACGTCGAGAAACCGACGACCCGGGTGAGACTTCTGCCGATTGGTGGGCTGTCGGCATTTTTTTTTTTTTTTCGGAAGTTTACGTCGGTTGCTCTCGAGGGTCCGAGTTGGATTGTGATTACTTTATTGTGCGAAGACTTTTTAGAGTGACTAATTTATTTGAGTTTAGACCAAAAAAGGAAAAAAAACAGTAATTTTTGGCATTTTTTTTTTTGTTTTGTTACATAGCTACCGTTTTTTTGGAGAATTTTCCCATTGAGGAATCAATACACTGGATTACCTCTATGGTCGGTCAATAATTAAACTCACACACGGCCGTAAACCCGTTACGCATTCACCGCACGGTTTGGAGAAGTTTTTTAGATCTTTCCAGAATGTTGGTAGTTAGGTTACACTGACGGCGGTACTCCGGCGGTACTGCTGAACTCTAATTCCGCTCTTACAGGTTGCTTTTGTTGGCCGATTCTGCCGTTTCACATTCCTGTTACTCCTAAAGGCATTCCGTTTGAACATGTTCTGGTCCTCAAAAGTCCAGTGTGAGTACCTGACTGAGGTGCAGCTATCGTCTCATGTTATTGAAGGATGACCACTTTCTCCTGGTGTTCCTCGTCCAGGATTCTTTTTTTCCCCCAGAGACCTGAATTTGGTTCTGTTTTTGTTCGTACACTGGAATGTTTCAATAGTTGGAACCATAGCTAGAATCGCCCAGAATTTGGCACGTCCCTTTTTCGCCTAGGGTTTCGTACGGTTTGCGTCTGTCGTTTCAACATCTCGGCCGAGTTTGACGATATCACGTCTCGTCTCCGTACGGCGGAACCCCAGGAAAAAGTTAGCAGACGACGTCGGCGCCCCCGGAGCAACGTTGCATTCGACACGGGAACGCGATGGCTCGCCGACCGGGCGGACGAAGGAGGGCGACGTTTCAAACTGTGACAATAATATTTCTACTTCGAGCTTCAGGGACGGTTTCACATGTTTAGAAGTGTGAGACTTTCAAGTACGATTTGTAAAACTGCGTCAATACTGTGCCGAGCTCTGTATTTTAAAAGACAGAAAACACTAGTTTCCTACGAAAAATAGATTTTAAGAGTGTTTCCATTTCAGACAGCGCCTTAAAGAAAAAAAAAAAAACAAAAAAAAAAAATAAGCATAAAAAAACAAACCAAAAAAAACAAAAAAAAAAGTCAGAGTTCTACATGAAAGTTTTAAGTTCCAGAGTGTTTTAGAAGAGAAACCAATAGTGCACGACAAGTGTGAAACTAATAAAAAAAAATAAATAAAATAAAAAGCTCATACCCAAAATTTCCGACTATTTTCTAAACCAAAGCACATTCGTAATGATCGATGGCTTGTCTGATGTGATAATACACGTGTATAAAAATCTCACTGTTTACATTTACACGTACAGTCTCCGACCTCAGGAGGGGAGGGGCCAGGGCGAGCACGCTTCTTTGTACGAGTTTGAAAGCGAAAGAAGAAAAATGACGTCTGTGGAAATGAGTCCCTCTGTATTGTGTTTTAACCCCGCGTTGGCTGCTAAACGTCGTGATGGGTCCGACCACTTTGATCTGATGAGGTAGAGGGGTCTTAATGTATTAAAGACATTTTTTTAAATTGTTTTGCTGCGTTTTTTTTTTTTTTTTTTTTTTTTTTTTTTTTTTTTTCCAAAAAGAGAAATAAACCCACACATATTACCTCATGCCGTTTTATGTTTGACTATATGATTATTTGAATTTTTTGGTGATGTGGGTGTCGGTTGCTGGATGTCTCTTACTCGTCCTGCTCTCCTCGTTTCGATTCGCCGTTTTTTTGAGCCATTTGTTTGAACGGACCGTTAAAAAGAAGGCGCTGATCTCTGGCCCCTCCTCCGAACTGTATTGGTGCAAACACTTCTTAACAGTGTTCACTTTTTTTATATCAAATGTCTATTCTCAGTGGTGAATGTATTTATTTACGATCCTGGTTCACGGTTTGAAGAATTCACGCAGGTGTTTTCAGGGTCTCCAATTTATCGCTTTAAAAAAAAAAAAACACACACACAAAATGACGACAACCGAACATTTTGCAGGCGGTTGTAGGTGTGAGGAATGTACGAGTCCCGTGAAGTGTTCCTGTTCTCGAACCTCAAAACATGCATGTGTTCCTGTTTTTTCTTTACCGAAGACGCGAGGGCTACGTTGTTGATTTGTTTTTTTTTTTTCTAGAATTGCATTACAGGCGTCATGTTCTGTGTCTGATTGAAAGCAGGGCGGCTGTGGTGCTCTCATGGTTCAAGGCTTCTGGTGGTGAAGGTGGTGGTGGTGGGTTGGGTGGGTGGGGGTGTATACCAGTCTCTTTATTGCATTAAACGGGTCGAGAAAAAGTGGCGTCCTATTTTTTACAAATGCCCAACAAAACCAAAGCTTCTATGAAAACATACTCTTGAACGCACCCCCCCCCTCCCCGCCTTGGCGTTCAGAACGACGGCCGCTTTACGAAATGCACTTTGCAACCCGACAGCGAGGGTCCCGACCCTTTTCGAAACGAAAGATCCTGGAGAACATACTGGGCTTCGAATGAAGGTGGGGGACCAGAAGAGCGTGATGTTTCGTTTTGCTGCTATAAGATATGCACCATCACAACAGCGCCACCTCTGTCCTGTGTAGTATTGTCACGAGCAGTTCACTCATCCCGCCACATGGACCTCGATTTACCAAAACGAGTTTCTACGAAAACCAAAGCCTTACATGCGTTCGCTTCTTCCCCCAAATTTCCCCCGGCGATCCGTCGCACCCGATTCCTCGACCCCGGTAGCTATAGCTATGCAGTCGCCCCAGCCTCGTCCCGACGTCGCCCCACCGCGATGACTTTACGGAATGTATCGTTTTTTTTGTTTTTTTCACACATCCGTAAACCGCATTAAGGGTTCGGTGAATCGTCGTTCCGTCAGCCTTGGACGTGATTGGCTCACGCCGCCGTGCTTTCCCTGTTCCGTTTCCTCGGTTCTGGTGTTGGGGGCGGAGTCTGTTTTTGTGAATACACACTATGTACAGAGGTCACATTCTTTTACAGTCTTAATGTACAGCTATGAAAAGTTTTAGAATCATTAAAATCTTGATCAAAGCCTCGGCGTCGGTTTCTGTCTGTTGATTTCTAAACGAGTTCCTGTCGGAAACGGCGAAACGCTGACGGGGCTCCGAGGCCGACGCCGTGACGTCTCGGGAGTCGGTTAACGCGTGGGTCGGGGCAGCAGTTTGGGTGATTGATGACGAATGGGGGGGGGGGGGGGTAAGGAAAGCCACCCCAAAGCGGCCGTGGCACAAGCCTCCGTCTGCCATCTGGGAGCCCGTCTCCCGGCCTCACCGACGAGGGGGCCGGCCTTCCATTCTTTTGGGCGGTGGGTGCGCGCCGTTTTCCCCTGTCCGCCGCGGCCCATTTACACCGGCCCGCTCCCTTTGTCTCGGCTCTCGAGCTTGCCAGTGTGTGTCAAGAGGCCAGCGAGCACCTCCCTACCCCAGGGGGATAGAGGGTTGGCATTTTTATGGCCCTTGTGTGCCTGATTCCACGGGGCCATTTAGCTCCGCCTCGAGTGGTGTCACATGCCAAATGACCCTGAATGGGGTCAGTTTCAGGCACAATGAGTAGTATGTTGATGCCGCCTCCCCCTCCCCGCTCTCCTCCCATCTGCTAAGTATAGATTAACTATAGTCACATCTGCGAGGGGGCCCAAATCACATGCAGATCTTGCATGAGGACGAACCCCCCCCCCACACCCACCCCCCGCCCACCCCGAAACGCATGAAAGGCAATTCACTCGTCAGATGCCCCCGACGATGATTTTCATTCTCGAACATGGCATCTGCCGCCTCATGCAAATTTTGGGGGAACGGGCGAGCGCTCCAGGTGCTGCCACCGCCGACGAGCTCGCGGTTTTAGATTCCGTCCCCTCGACTTTGGAACGTCCACCTCTCCGGGGTTCCACACTGGTGCAAAAAAAAAAAAAAAAAAATATATATATATATTTAAATATATATATAATTTTGTATTATTTGGTGCGTGTTCGTCGCCCCCCCCCCCCCCCCCCCCCCCACCCCCCCACCCCTCCTTTCAGACGAGCAGCATTGCACCAGGTGTCTGCTACATCAGTACAGCAGCTGCCTCTCAAACGCTGGATTAATTCAAAAGGAGGGGTGCGTGTGGGGGGGTGGGGGGAGGGACGGGGGGTGGGCAAGGCTGTCCTGCAGCATTGAATCCATTCTTCTCGTTCCTTTCTTGTCTTCGGCGCTGGCTTGAATGTAACGGTCCAGTCTGCCCGGGCCGACTGCCGCAGCTCTAAAGAAATGGCACTACAGGTGGCTGGCACACGGAGGGCGCACATTTAGCATATTGATCCTTTCATAGAGAACAGTACTGCAGATTTCACAGAGCGAGCGAGAGAGAGAGAGAGAGAGAGAGAGGGTCCATCCACACCCCTCCCTCATCCATTTGCCCCGTGCCATGGCACTAAGGAGAAACGGACTTTCTGGCATAATGGATCTCTTTGCTGGAACTGAAGGGACTGCGCCACAAAAGACGTCTCACGTTCTTTTTTCTTTTTTTTTTTTTCCTCCCCTCTCCCGCGCTTCACCTTCCAGACGGCGGGGTCGGAACGCCGGCGCTGACACGGTGATAAATAGAAAAGCTTTTAGCGGCCGGGAGGTTCGGCACCACCATTTATTTAGTGCGAGTGCCATCGATGCCATGTATCCCATTTCCACCGTTCCTCTGTTTTCGTCCGGCTTTCTTCTCCCACGACGTTCGAGCTATGGACACCATTTCTGCAGAACGCGTCCGCCTCACGGGCGAGGCCGCGGCGGGGGCGTGGCCGAGGAGTCGGGCGAAGTGTTCCCGAGATATTCCCGTTTCACTGCGACAGAATTCCCCATTCAGGTTTCATCCAGCCATCCATCATCTTCTGCTTTATACTCTATAAGGGTCGTGGGGGGAGGGGGGGTTTCGGGCGCTGGGCAGATACACCCAGGACAGGGGGGCAATCCATCACTGGGCACCCACTTACTCTCACTCACACAGACACACTCTATATGGGGCAATTTGGAGAACTCAATTGACGTTGAATCCATGTTTTTCTGGACTGTGGGAGGAAAGCGGAGAACCCGGAGGAAACCCACGCGTACACGGCGAGGAGATGCAAACTCCGCCCAGATTGGGATGCGAACCAGGAATTCCCAGCGCTGAGAGGAGAACATGCTAAACCACTAAGTCACCGTGCCACTTCTCATTACGTGACTCTCGCATATCCGTAATGCGGCCAATTTTTTATCTACAGAGACGAAATTCGCTGCAATCAGACCGGCCTTGTGGAATCGCAGCGTGATCGAGAGGAACCCTGATACCTGCCCACGCCCAGACCACGCCCAGACCACGCCCGGACCACACCCAGACCACGCCTCCTACAGCCAAGCAGCCATCACACGCTCTATTATTATTTGTAACCTGATTGTCATTGTGTTTACTGATTATAAAGAACGTTTACGCATCCATCCATTATCTCCCACTTTATCCTCTATTAGGGTCGCGGGGGGGGGTTCCCCATGCCCATCCAGGGGAGAACGTTTCGGGTGCTGGGCAGATACACCCAGCACAGGGGGGCAATCTATCACTGGGCACACACTCACTTACACACACACACTCTATATGGGGCAATTTGGAGAACTCAATTAACTTGATCCATGTTTTTGGACTGTGGGAGGAAAGCGGAGAACCCGGAGGAAACCCACGCAGACACGGGGAGAACATGGAAACTCCACCCAGATTTAATAATTAAAGTTTTAATTCAGAGTTTAAAGCAAAGCCACCGGCATCAGCACACCGCCCAGCATCCCGGATCAGGACCCGCCCTCGGCTCATTCATCACGCTCAGCACGTGGAACCGCCGGGTTCTAGAGGGAGAGTCCACGTGGGTTTCCTCCGGGTTCTCCGGTTTCCTCCCACAGTCAAAAAACATGGATCAAGGTCAATTGAATTCTCCAAATTGCCCCATATAGAGTGTGTGTGTGTGAGTGAGTGTGTGTTCTGTGATAGATTGGCGTCCTGTCCTGGGTGTATCTGCCCAGCGCCCGAAACGTTCTCCCCTGGATGGGCATGGGGAACCCCCCCCCCCCATAATAGAGGATAAAGTGGAAGATGATGGATGGATGGAAATACCTCGGGTCATGGACGTGGTCTTCAGCGTGGAGCTCGTTGTTCTCATGTCCTCGTGAGATTTCCATGGCAACCTTATGATGCGTGATGATTGGAGACACGCCGGGAGGTTCCGTCTGATCGTCCGCTGAAAGTTGGACGAGTTAGAGTGACGTTCACGTCTTACGGGTTGAGGAACGTCCATCAGCCTCGGAACACAAACAGGGTTTAAAATCAAACTTCACTCTTCATTTATTTCTATGTAAACATTTCAGATGGGACGGGGTTCGTCGTTTTGGGCGCTGGGCAGAGACACTGAGGACAGGACACCAATCTATCACAGGGCACACACACACACACACACACACACACACACACACACACACACACACACACACACACGCACCAGATTGAGGCAATTAGGAGCAGTGTCCTAACCCTAACAGTATTTATAATGTCGCAGATGATCATCTGCGCAGTTTAAACCAGCAGTAAACCTGCAGCAGGTCGTCTGCGCAGTGGCTGCGGCGTCGTTAAGGTGGTGGACTTTGAGCGAGAAGGCTAATGATTTCAGCTGATAGGAACCTTAAACAAGCCCCTTAAACCCTGAATGAATGATGCGATCATCTCAACACCATGCTGAGGGCAAAGTACAGGGTCAGCGTGATACGGGCCCCTGCAGCAGCGAGGTGAGGGGCCTCGATAGGGTCAGTGGGAGGATCCAAGTTCAAATCCTGATCTGCGCCGAGTTTGCATGTTCTCCTCCCATGTCCTTCTCGTTTCCTCCCACGGTTCAAAAACATGGATTCAAGGTGAATTGGCTGCTCTAAATCGCCCCTATATACTGTGTGAGTGTGTGCCCAGTGATAGACATCCTGCCCTGGCACCTGAAATGGAACCCCCCCCCCTATAGAGGATTAAGTGGAAGACAATAAATGAATAAAAATAAATAAATGGATATAAATAAAAAAAATAAATTAATCAAATAAAAACATATATATATATATATATATATATATATATATATATATATATATATATATATATATATATATATATATATATATAAATATATATATATATATATATATATATATATAAATATATATATATATATATATATATATATATATATATATATATATAAAAAAACACACACACCACACACACACACACACACACATATACATACACAAATAAACACACACACACATATGTATACATATATATATAAAGTAAAAGTTATTTTTGTGTTTTTGACACTTACTTTTCGGGACCCTGTGGAGGTTCATATACTCTTAACAAACCACCACGTCACGTCTCAAGCGTTTGTTTTTTTTGGGAGCCGTCCACCGTGCCCCTCACAGCTTCATTCAGGGCGTGTCGGTGTGTCTAAACCAATCAGCATCTCGCGTGCTCCTCTCTGTTAGAGTCGGGTTAGCTTAACAAAAAAAAATCTCTATAAAAAATAAAATCAAGACATAAGAAACCAACAAGGGACCAATTATGAGTTAATTAACATTTACATTAAAATGAACATTAACATCGTCACGCGTTGAGAAGCGGCTGGTGAGTGAATAAACATCAAAGCAATATATTAATAAAATGTTATTTGAGTGTTAAATTTATAACCAACTTAATAAACAGAGTCAGAAATCCGGGGCCGATGCCATCTCTCTCCTCTGCAGAGCCACATGAGCGGTCTGTGCGCGGGGCTCGGAGGGGAGGGGGGGGGCCTTCAGAAAATTGCCCTGTCGTGAATGAATGGGTATGTTTGAGAAGGGGGGGGGGGGGGGGGGGGGAGTCATTGGCAGTACCTATTACCACTGCACACACTCGCAGCACTCCCACCCCCTCCTGGTCATACCAAGGGAGTCAGTTACCATGGCAATGCCGTATCGGGCCTAATGTATGGATGGAAGTGGAATTCCAAGAGATTGTATGGGTGTCAGAGAGAGAGAGAGAGAGAGAGAGAGAGACAGAGAGAGAGAGTGTGAGAGAGAGAGTGTGAGAGAGAGAGAGACAGAGAGAGAGAGAGAGAGCTGGTACTTGTGCAACACTCTTTCTCTTTGCTATAGTCCTCGACTCAAAGGCTGCCCTCCTGATATGTGTTCTGCTTCAAGGATGAAGGGGATGAGAGGCGCGGGGGGGGGGGGGGGGGGGGGGGGTACAACGGGCCTGCATGAGGACTGTGAGTTGGGTATATCTGCTGCTGGAAGTGAATTAATGAGTTCTTTAAGGTTCTATAGTAACTCTACTTGGGAAGTACAGGAGGCTCCGCTTCACGATGACCTCAGCATTTCGGGGCCACACTACAGTCCCATCATTAAATATTAAACCAACGGCGTTCACCAAAAAAAGCGTCCGCGGAGGCCTCGCTCGTCTCACAAACGCCCCGCTCACAAACGCCCCGCTCACAAACGCCCCGCTCACAAACGCCCCGCTCTCACGAAGCAGGTCGCAGAGTGGGTTTCGGGTTCTGTTCTGGATTAGGAATAACGTTTTAATTGTAACGCCATCGCGGAGACCTTCACACGACACAATTTAATTTATTAGTGTTGCTGCATGGTGGTGTTGGTGGGGGGGTGGGGGGTGCACTCAGAACAGCGTTCGGTGAGGGCAGTGGGACTTCGGACCGCAGGGTTCATCAATCGGGTTCAGAACCCGAACAGAACCTCGTCATCAACCAGAATAAAACATCACTGCAGGAAGCGCAGAGCTGCTGCACCGCCGCGTGGATGATAAAAGAGCATGATGGGAAACGAAAGGAACCAATCAGAGCGCCGCTGCCAAATACAATTAAAAACATCATGGTTTAATCAGTGAGGGTTACCATGACGACAGATTAGTGCAGAACGCGAACTGTAGAACTGCAACGGTCATCTTTACAGCAAGTGGAACCGATCACATGGGTAACGTGGAGTGAAAAAGGGGGCGTGGCTTAACTTTTGGCTGGTATGTTTAAGTATATAATTATAATATAATTATACACACACACAAGGGTGGCACGGTAGCTTAGTGGTTTGGCATGTTCTCCTCTCAGCACTAGAGATTCCCGGTTCGAATCCCCATCTGGGTGGAGTTTCCATGTTCTCCCCGTGTCCGCGTGGGTTTCCTCCCACAGTCCAAAAACATGGATCAAGTTAATTGAGTTCTCCAAATTGCCCCATATAGAGTGTGTGTCTGTGTGAGTGAGTGAGTGTGTGCCCAGCGATGGATCTGTCCTGGGAGTCCCTGTCCTGGGAGTATCTGCCCAGCGCCCGAAACGTTCTCCCCTGGATGGGCATGGGGAACCCCCCCCCCCCCGCGACCCTAATAGAGGATAAAGCAGAAGATAATGGATGAATATATATATACAAAAATATAGTATAGTATTTAATTTGACTACCGAGCTTATACAATACACACACACACACACACACCTTTAGATCGCAAAGCTGATTCCTCAACCACAAGCCATTTTCTCTATGTGTGTGTGTGTGTGTGTGTGTGTGTGTGTGTGTGTGTGTGTGTGTGTGTGTGTGTGTGTGTTTTAAATATACTTTACCCAGATATTTCTTTCCGTATCATTTATTTAAATAAATCATCTGATATTCCTCATTAAGTTACAGCCCACTGTTTAAATAAAATAGCGTGAGGTTTTCCTCACGAAGACAGATAAAACTTCTGATGAACGAAGCTGGGTTCTGCAGCGGAACCTGGACAGCGTGTCCTGAAGTCCCCAGTGGACTTGGCCCCGTGGACTCGGCCCCGTGGATTCGGACCCCTGGACTCGGCTGGAATAATATCTCGAGCAAACTTAAAACTACGGACTGAGTATTTTACAGACGTGATGAACGCACGCTCACACGAACAACTACAGCAAAGCAAACCTACACACGACGGCCCCGCGGGGCGGAACGATGGACGGGATAGGACTCGACGGCTTCACGGGTCATACGGGAAACGCACATGCAGCGTCTTTAACGAGCCGTACGTCGGATCGCACGCTTACAGGGACTAATCATCATATAAAGTGCTATTCCTGACAGAGTCTCTATGTGGAATGGCGTTGGGGCGAGCGCCCGCGTACAGATAAACGATGCAGGAACTCGGGGTGGGGGTGGGAGACACCGCGGGGGGGGGGGGGCATCAGTATGGAATCTGGTTTTGGTAATACTGCAGCATGTCGTAGGTTTTACTCCTGAAACACAAGAGAACACAAGATTTAAAAAATACATATAAACACATGTTAATGTATACACTAATATATATATATATTCATCCATTATCTTCTGCTTTATCCTCTATTAGGGTCGCGGGGTGGGGCGGGTGGGGGGGTTCCCCATGCCCATCCAGGGGAGAACGTTTCGGGCGCTGGGCAGATACACCCAGGACAGGACGCCAATCTATCGCTGGACACACACTTACACACACACACTCTCTATGGGGCAATTTGGAGAATTCAATTGACTTGATCCATGTTTTTGGACTGTGGGAGGAAACCGGAGAACCCAGAGGAAACCCACGCGGACACGGGGAGAACATGGAAACTCCACCCAGATGGGGATTCGAACCGGGAATCCCTAGTGCTGAGAGGAGAACATGCTAAACCACTAAGCCACCGTGCTGCCCAAGGTCAATTGAGTTCTCCAAATTGCCCCATATAGAGTGTGTCTCTATGATTTAAACACCTCAGTCACACTGCTGGGATAGGACTAATGCACCCACCCAATAACCCCTGCTCTGTGGAGGTACTATTAGAGAACAGAGAACACAGTCTGTTCTGTAGAACACATAAAGATGGACTACAGAGTGGAACTGGAGAACTACAAAGAGGGGGCGTGTCCAAACTTTTAATTGGTACTGTATGTGTGTATATATATTAAATCAATACTGATATTATTATTATTATTATTATAATTATTATTATTATAACGTCAGACAACAGGTCAGCAGGAGAGACGCGTCGCTTGCTTTGTCTTTATTATAATGAAGTTTGATGAATTATTCAGTGCCGTCGGCGTAATAAACGAACGTTTGGGAAACGTTCCGGTCTAAACCAGTTTTAGAGAACTTGGGGTGTGTGTGTGTGTGTGTTTATTAATTCCCTTAAATAGATTTATAAATTAAAAAGACTTCTACAACTGCACCGTAACTTTAGCTGCATGTTGATGTGCTTTTAAATATTAATATAGAAATCAGGGGCGGCACGGTGGCTTAGTGGTTTGGCATGTTCTCCTCTCAGCACTAGGGATTCCTGGTTCGAATCCCCAATCTGGGTGGAGTTTCCATGGTCTCCCCGTCTCTATGTGGGTTTCCTCCGGGTTCTCCGGTTTCCTCCCACAGTCCAAAAACATGGATCAAGTCAAGTGAGTTCTCCAAATTGCCCCATATAGAGTGTGTGTGTGCGCGTGTGTGTGTGTGCCCAGTGATAGATTGCCCCCCCCTGTTCTGGGTGTATCTGCCCAGCACCCGAAACGTTCCCCCCCGCAACCCTAATATAGAATAAAGCTGGAGATAATGAATGAATGAATGAATGAATGAATGGATGGATGGATATAGAAATCAGAATGGAGGTTGGTACCTGCTGCTGAGGAAGCAGCGTTCGATGACTTTGATCATAAACGCCGCCGCCTCCTTTTCACTCATGTTGGGATTAAACCTTTGTCTGTAAAAAATAAATTAATGAATTAATTAAAAATAAAAAAAGACTAAGCCCTGAGCACACACGTACTTTATTTCTATTTGTTCGTTAATTAAGGAAAGAAAAGCCAGCGTACTTGAGCAGTTTTATGGTCTGTCCTCTGAAGCACGGCAGGCTGGTGTCCAGCATCAGGGTCACCAGAGACACCACGGCGTCCATGTACGGCCTGCGGAGACAAGACCGGCGGTTGACATGTTCAGATAGGCCGTCCTCACTCAGGACGCCCTCCCGCCGCGCCCTCCGTCCGCTGCATTATTCACGAGGCACGCGGCTCACCTGACGGCCAGGTATCCGCGCACGCACATCTCCATGAACCACTTAAACGGAGTGGCCTCCATCTTGCCCCCCATGATCATGACCATCTCGTCCGTCAGCTTGATGTCCGGCTCCCAGCCCAGATTCCCTCCTGGAGAACTCTCGAACATGAACCCGAAATCTAGAGCCGAGACGAAAAACAGAACAATGAGAGATTAAACTGAACGTAGAGTTCCTCCACCCAGCGCTCTTCAGACACCCCCCCCCCATGGGGGGGTTCCCCATGCCCATCCAGGGGAGAAAGTTTTGGGCGCTGGGCAGATACACCCAGGACAGGACACCAATCCATCGCTGGGCACACACTCACTCATAGAGACACACTCTATATGGGGCAATTTGGAGAACTCAATTGACCTTGGGCAGGACGGTGGCTTAGTGTTTTAGCATGTTCTCCTCTCAGCACTAGGGATTCCCGGTTCGAATCCCCATCTGGGTGGAGTTTCCATGTTCTCCCCGTGTCCGCGTGGGTTTCCTCCGGGTTCTCCGGTTTCCTCCCACAGTCCAAAAAACATGGATCAAGTCAATTGAGTTCTCCAAATTGCCCCATATAGTGTGTATGTGAGTGATTGTGTGTCCAGCGATAGATTGCCCCCCTGTCCTGGGTGTATCTGCCCAGCGCCCAAAACGTTCTCCCCTTGATGGGCATGGGCTAGGGAACCCCCCCCCCCCCCGACCCTAATAGAGGATAAAGCAGAAGATAATGGAAAGAATTGATCTTGATCCATGTTTTTGGACTGTGGGAGGAAACCGGAGAACCCGGAGGAAACCCACACGGACACGGGGAGAATGTGCAAACTCCACCCAGATTGGGATTCGAACCGGGAATCCCCAGCGCTGAGAGGAGAACATGCCAACCACTAAGCCACCGTGCCGCTTGTATACGTAATTAATTTATTTAAATTAGAGAAATGAAGGTCAGATCTTGAGTTCCTGTTGACAGAACAGATGCAGTGAGTCAGATAATCACGCTATAAAATCATAACCAGCAAAGAAACAACAAAACGAAGCCCGAGGCTGTTCTCAAACACGGAGAACGTCTGTGGAATGAGCGCAGTGCTGAGAACAACGTGACCGCAAGAGTATTAATAATTATATGATGTCACAGCCAGAGATATTATCTGCATTTCCCTTTTATTTCCTTTTTTTTTTAAAAAAAAAAATCTAAAAATCTAAAAATAGGTTTCATCGTCAGAAAATATTCATCAAAATAAATGTGTGATGCTCGGGAACTGAACCCCCACCCTTCAGATCAATAGGATGACACCCTAACATCTGACCCAGTTCCAGTATTTAAATCTGATTGGCTGAGCCGTTGGTCCGGCCGTGACATCATTAATTATAACACACCCCTCTGAGTGCTTTGTTCGTATCAGTGCGTGAAATACAATACATTATTTTCAATTATAAAATACAGAGCAGCACGGTGGTGTAGTGATTAGCATGTTCTCCTCTCAGCACTGGGGATCCAGGTTCGAATACTGATCTGGGTAGTTTGCATGTTCTCCCCGTGTCCACGTGGGTTTCCTCTGAGTTTCCGGTTTCCTCCCACAGTTCAAAAACATGGATTCAAGATAAATTGAATGCTCTAAATTGCCCCCATTTAGCAATAGATTGGCGCCCTGCCCCCCCCCCCCCCCCCCCCCCCCCCCCTCCCCCGACCCTAGTAGAGGATTAAGCAGATGATAAAGAATGAATATAAACAGCACTAAAGTCTGTTATGCTGTTTTATATAAACTGCGTTCTGTAATTTGCCCACTAGATGGCGTTTTGGATTGTTAGAGACAGCAATCAGCGGTCTCTTTAAAAACCGGACTAGATTACATCACAGATTATTATTATTATTATTATTATTATTACAGAGCAGATTATTAACGATTTTGTTTTTAATAAACACATTTCTGAATCAAAGCTTTTTGTTGTTTATTATAGTGAGTTTGTAAGTGTTTTATTAAAGCAATCAGACTCTCGAGGTTGTGTATTATTGTGAATAAATCACGTAAAGAGGTGGCGCTCTTTATGGGGTATATTTACTATAATGCCACGCCCTCTTGCACCGTATTGCTTTATTCTTATAATTCTTATTATTCTTATTAGCGGTGTTTCAGACTGACCGATGTGGATCAGGTGACCTTTGCTGTCCAGCATGATGTTGCCGTTGTGCCGGTCTTTGATCTGCAGCAGGAAGAGGAGGAGGCTGTAGGCGGCCATGCTGCGGATGAAATTGTACCGCGCCTGACGCACACAAGAGAACGAGCACCCCGTTAGAACCCCTTTACAGGTGTAGAACCCCTTTATAGGCGTGGTAATTAAGGTGACCTGCTGAAAGTCCAGGGTGGACTCGTCGCCGTAGCGGTTCCTGAAGTAGTCGTACATGCCGAAGTCCGTCTGTCGGCCGAGCTGGTCGCGGGACTTGCAGTCCGGAATACACTCGATGACGCCGCACTGCGAAGATCGGCCACAAACACAAATTAATGCACCTCCCTTACGTTATAGGGGAGCACGGCGACTGCGCCCCCTGCAGGAGGGCGGAGCCGATGGCGGTGGACGTTGATTAAAGGTAATTGCACTGATCTGATCTCGTGCAGCGTTTCTAAGCTCTGCTGCAGAGAGGGAGATCACGGAGCAGCCGGGAACGTGGAGGAACGGAGAACCCAACTTACAGCTACATTTAACATTTACATTAATTAAGGGCGGCACGGTGGCTTAGTGGTTTAGCATGTTCTCCTCTCAGCACTAGAGATTCCCGGTTCGAATCCCCATCTGGGTGGAGTTTCCATGTTCTCCCCGTGTCCACATGGGTTTCCTCCGGGTTCTCCGGTTTCCTCCCACAGTCCAAAAACATGGATCAAGTCAATTGAGTTCTCCAAATTGCCCCATATAGAGTGTGTATGTGTCTAGCGATATATCCAGCGATAGATTGCCCCCCTGTCCTGGGTGTATCTGCCCAGCGCCCGAAACTTTCTTCCCTGGATGGGCATGGGGAACCCCCCCCGCGACCCTAATAGAGGATAAAGCGGAAGATAATCGATGTATTTACATTAATTATCTCTAATCAACATTCATCGCCGTCAGATTTGCCCTTCTGCCCCCCCCCCCCCCCCCCCCCCCCGCCTCCCAACCCGATGGTAACAGTACCGGCGCTCCCGTCTCAGTCCTGTGTGATGATGTAAGACATAACGAGCAGAGAGGATAAATACACATCTCATTCTCTGTTCCAGAGACGTGATATATTTACAGAAACATTACGAGCTGACGATCCATAATGAAGTATAATGCTGTAACTAAAGCATTCCAAACTCACCCCGGGGGCGGTGGCCACGACCCGGTAGGGGAACACAAACAGGTCCAAGCCCACCAGCTGAAAGATGTTCTTAAAGAGTCCGATAATCTGCAGAGCCAGCATGTCCTGTCAGGAGACAGAGCGCCGTTTTGTTTTGTTTGCTTTGCTTGTGTTTTTTTTTTCTTTTTCTTTATACAACGTTTCCAAAAAGCTCCGATCTTATAAAACAGAACGGGGGATTTAACCTGTCTGCAATCATCGCCAACTTTAAAGATGGCTGCCTGCCAGACCGGCGCAGCCTCCGAGTTTTCATCGCCATCGTCCACCGAATCCGACGGGTACCGCAGACCTGAGAGGACACAGTAAATAACATTTATATTACTATATTTACATCACATTTGGTCATTTATTGGACGCTTTTATCCAAAGCGACCTACAAGGTGAACACAGGGTTAATCACAGCGCCCCCTGGAGCAATGAGGGTTAAGGGTCTCGGTAACTTCAGTGGACCTGGGATTTAAACCCCCAACCTTCAGATTGACAGCCCAACGCCCTGACCACTGAGCTATCACACCCATATATGGGTTATATGGCCAATACATTATATACGTATGTACTGGCCACGCCCCCTTCTGCTCCACTTACAGTTCATCTTATTTCTGTACAGTCAAGCTGTTTGTGTTCTACAGTACAGACTGTGTTCTCTGTTCTGATGGTCAGCTCCCCAACAGAACCTCCACAAAGCAGGGATTATTGGGTGGGGGCATTAGTCCTATCCCAGCAGTGTGACTGAGGTGTTTAAACTGTTGCACTAAAACCCCCTCACTCCCTTATTAGTGTGTAGTTGCTCCCTCATTAGGCTGTAGACATACCCTTGTCAAGGTATATTCACTCCCTCATTAGGGTACAGTTTCTCCCTTGTTAGGGTGTAGTGGCTCCCTCGTTAGGTGTGCAGGGGTTATTGGTTGGGGGCATTATATCCTATCCCAGCAGTGTGACTGAGGTGTTTAAATGAAACTCCAGCAGCACTGCTGCACTAAAACCCACTCAGAGCATCAGTGTCACTGCAATCCACCACCCCAATGATACCTGTTCTGTGATGCTCCTGACCAACAGATGACGAACAAACACGCTGTATACATGCTTAATTATAATTAAGACAGCTGTATCGTTAGTGTCAGAGAGATGGCTTGGGGAGACCCACCTTCCTTCTCCAGCTCGCTGACGCCACATCGCTTCACTTTGAACTTTGCGAGGTAAGGAGCTTTGGCAGCGCTACAGAGAACAAACATATTAACATGGGAGATTAAAACGGCCCCGCATAAACACGGCTCCTCTAATTAACAGCTCCATGACTGTCATTATCGTTAATTCCGCCGCCGTACCTCTGCATGGGGGTTCCTGATTTGTAGTCGATATCGAGGACAATGGCTTCGGGATTGCTCGGTAAGTAACAGCCTGGAAAAATACAAACGATCAGACAACTGGATCAGGATTAAGATTAAGATTAAGGGGGGGGTGTGTGGTTAGAACAGTTCAGAGCCAGCTCTGCGTTCACCTGACTGAACTTTGATCTCAGACAGGGCCTTCAGACACGCTCGCTTTCGCTCGTCTCCTTTGGGAACCGGCCTGACGAAGAAAACCACAATCACGTTTACATTTCCATTTAATCATCCAGCAGACGCTTTTATTCAAAGCGACTCACAAATGAGAACAACAGTCAACAGTTAAGAGGAAAACCAGCTACACTGGAGAATTAATCAAATTTGAATATGATAACGATCAGGGTAATTATTTAATATCAGGTGTTTGTGTGAGAGATGTGTTTTCAGTTGTTTCTTAAAGACGCTCACTCAGCGTTACAGACAGATTCGGGACGATGGTTCCACCGTTGATCAGTGGAGAACCATACGGAGTGAGAGTCGGCACCACAGTGAGGTTGCCCCACCACAGTGAGGTTGCCCCACCAGGCGACTTTCATCACCAGAACGTAGTGAACGAGTCGGAGTGTGTTTTAAAATCTAGAGTGAAGGTCAGAGGGGCCAGATCCAGAGATGGTCCTGTAGATCAGTCAGCTACGGGGAGCCAATCAGAGAGGAGAGGTGGAGTCACATGATGCACTTGGGGGGGTTGAACACGAGTTCTGAATCAGTTCTAGAGGCCTGATGGTGCATGCCGGGAGAACGGAGAGCAACACATTACATAAAGGAGCCGGGATAGGCTGAGGGCTTGGACTAACAGCTGAGCAGCATGTTCAGGTAAGAAAGGTCTGATGTTCCTGACGTTCTACAGAGAGAACCTGCAGGAACGGGGCGTTTTATTCACATGATCAGAGAGTTTAAGATGTTTATTTGATGATGTAACCATGGTGACGGGTGGAGAGAGGGTGGATGCGTCCATTTGGAAGGTTTTGCTGGGATTATAAGAAGCTCTGGTTTTTGCTTCATTAAATCTCTGATCTGAGATGGCCGTGGCAGCAACGCTAACAATAAAAATTCAAACTGCAGAAACAGAACGTTGATTTTGTGCTAACGGTATTAAACGTACTTAATGATGGCGGAGACGTTGGTGATCTTGTTGAAGAAGTCGAACTCTCGTTGGTAGAAGTCTTTGGCCGGACCGGACAGCGAGTTTATGATCTCCTCCATCATCTGCTCCAGCAGGTCGCCGATATCAGCTGCAACACACAAACCAACCGGGGTGTTTACAGACACACCATGGGGCAACAGCCTCACCGCACCAAGGTCCTGAGATCCCGTCCCGTTCTGTGGAGTCTGCACGTTCTCCTGACTCGGCGACTAAAGAACCTTCATCTGTCCTACAGTAGTCCTATAGTCCTAGTCACATGGTTTAGGTTTAGGATGTGGGGCTATCCATCTGAAGGTTAGAACTTTAATTCAGTGTGGGGGGCCCTTGAGCGGGGCCCTTAACCCTGACCGGCTCGGGGGACGGTTTGTATCCTATTTATTTAGAACCATTAAAACCAAACTGGTTTTCTGACTGGTGGCACGGTGGTTTAGTGGTTGGCATGTTCTCCTCTCAGCGCTAGGGATTCCCGGTTCGAATCCCCATCTGGGTGGAGTTTGCGTGTTCTCCCCATGTCAGCGTGGGTTTCCTCCGGGTTCTCCGGTTTCCTCCCACAGTCCAAAAACATGGATCAAGTCAATTGAGTTCTCCAAATTGCCCCATATAGAATGTGTATGTGTGAGTGAGTGTGTGTCCAGCGATAGATTGGCGTCCTGTGCTGGGTCTATCTGCCCGGCACCCGAGACGTTCTCCCCTGGATGGGCATGGGCATGGAGAACTCCCCCCCCCGCCACCCTAATAGAGGATAAAGCGGAAGATAATGAACAGATGGATGCGTTTTTAACGATGCGTGTGGTGTTCCTCAGCGACCTGCGCATTCAAATTCACATTCAAATAGATTTTGTGCATCGCAGTTAATTATAAAGAATTGCCTCGCAGCGTTTTAACAGACAGAATCCAGAGACACGCCGACGGGGGGGCGTGTCTCTGATTCATCAGAGGGACGACGAGACGCGGCGGAACTGATCGTCCGCGGCAAGAATTTGCACATGACGTTTCCGCGGGGAACCGCACGGCATCATCGACAACACGGACGGAACGTTCTCAGCATCGGTACGTCCTCTCAGAAAGTCCAAATGAATAAGACTTTATAGATTCAGCAGAATTTAATCAACAAAACTATTACGTACTGTTAAGTAGGCGAGCCACAAAGAGACGAGAGCTAATTAAAGACGCACGCAGACAGCGGGAGGCGCCGACGAGAAGAATTCGGACCCCGAAGAGCAAACGGAGCCGAAGGCACGTCACCAGTCGCACTGCGTAACCAGCGCTTGATATCCGTGTCCAATCGGACACTTTGATCACTGCGGTCGCAAACGGCCAGCGTGGGCTCCTCTACGCCACGGTCCCAAGGTCTGAACAGAACGCTAATTAATCCCACAAGACAGACGGACGTGAGGGAACGGCCCAGGGGTCCACGGTGCAGAAGAACGTCGAGAAACGGCAATTAAAGAAACTATGAAGGTCAAGAAATCAAAGGACCAGAAACTGCCTTTATATTGGATTACATTAAAATAGCCTTATGATTGGGGGGGGGGGTAGAGTGAGTCCATAGGCCTTATGATGGGGGGGGGGGGGGGGGGGGGGGGGGGGGGGGTAGAGTGAGTCCATAGGCCTTATGATTGGGGGGGGGGGTAGAGTGAGTCCATAGGCCTTATGATTGGGGGGGGGGGTAGAGTGAGTCCACAGGCCTTATGATTGGGGGGGGGGGGTAGAGTGAGTCCATAGTTCTGCTATTTCACTGCGTAGCGACGCTCATTAAATATTTCAATAATTATATTTAGTTAATGTCGGGGCGGCATGGTGGCTTAGCATGTTCTCCTCTCAGCACTAGGGATTCCCGGTTCGAATCCCCATCTGGGTGGAGTTTCCATGTCCTCCCCGTGTCCGTGTGGGTTTCCTCCGGGTTCTCCGGTTTCCTCCCACAGCCCAAAAACATGGCTCAAGTCAATTGAGTTCTCCAAATTACCCCGTATAGAGTGTGTGTCCAGTGATAGGTTGGTGTCCTGTCCTGGATGTATCTGCCCAGCGCCCAAAATGTTCTCCCCTGGATGGGCATGGGGAACCCCCCCCCCCCCAATAGGGGATAAAGCGCAAGATAATGAATGAATGAACAGTTAACGTCATTATTAAGCGTAATTAACGAACATAACCGTGTATTTCATTCATTCATTGTCTTCTGTTTAATCCTCTCAGGTCGCAAGGGGGGGGGGGTATACACACTATATGGGGCAACTTATGAGTCCTCAATTTACCTTGAACCCTTGTTTTTAAACTGTGGGAGGAAACCGGAGAAACCCATGTAGACATGGGGAGAACATGCAAACTCCATCCAGACTGGGATTCGAACCTGCATCCTCAGCACTGAGGAGAACATGCCAATCACTAAGCCACCGTGCCATCAACTGTGCATTTTTATTTTATAAATACATACTTAAAATTCAACAGACAAAAACAAAGTATGATGGTGAACCTGTCTTCAGCAGTTCATTGTTTTTCCACTAGAGGGAGCATGTGGAATTAGTCTACCTAGGAATGAAGTTATGTTACGTTATTTAAGGTTCTCTCAACCGTCTTTAGACGAGAGCTGTTTTTTTTTTTGGGGTGAGGGGGATGCTGGGTAACTGAAGGAATGCAGGAGACGTTTCTCAGGACGGAACGTACAGGCGGTTATACGCTGGAGGGCGTAGATGCAGGGCATGCTGGCAGGCTGGTTCAAAGCTGCGTGCAGGGTAGCAAGGAGAACCGGAGGTCAAGGTTGGGGTAAAGCCACCGCAGCTGAAGATGGGAATTCGTTTAGTTCTAACCATCCACCTTTCAGGCTACGCGGCCTCCACGCTACAGGGCTGTGTGAAAGTGGAATCCACTTACGGTCTTTCTGATGACCCTCCTCATCCAGGTAGATGTTGGTTTTCATGTTCCAGATGAACTGGTGAGCCAGAAGTTGGGACTTTTGGGCTGCCCACAGGATGTACTCGCGCACGTAACCCATCTGTCACAGAGACACAGACCATTATCGTGGTATCGTATCGTAATATCGTATCGTAATATCGTATCGTGGTGGAACAGCATTGACCGTAAGCTCCTACCTTGTCGTAGCGGAGTGCTTGCACTATTTGAGGAATGTAGAACAGAATGGCATCCTGTCAGAGATGAGGTAACGAACGTACGGATTAATAAACGATATAACAAATCGAGAATAGACCTAAGATCAATTAAATACATAAAAGACAAAGACATCGAGACAAGAAATATGAAATCAAAACCGTTTTTTGTAGGTTTCAGTAGATAAAACGTTGCCATGGCGACCGATACGTACCGGAGGGAAGGAGCGCAGCACTTTAACCCCATACTGCGCTGTGAGGGGGTGCGGGGGGTACATGCTGGAGAAGTAGGACAGGCCTGTTGGGGGGTCAGCGGGGGCCCAGCACAGGATGTGGCTCAGTTCGGGTGAATCGGCGTCGATGGTGTGCCAGGTCACGAGAAACTGAGGATTAAGAACGACAACGAATGAGAACGCCGATGTTGGAGTCAGAGTGCGAATCACAGCTGGGTCTTCATGTTGCGTTCACCTTGACCGCCTCCGGAACGTCGCTGACGGCCCCGGGGTCCAGCCTGACCAGCCGGGTCACTTCTGCCACAATCGCCTCCGTGTTTTTAAACCTGTCGAGTAAAACGGTCCCGCAATTAAAAGAATTAAAAGAGCGTCGTGATGCTCATTAATATCAGGGAGCTAAAGAGAGTCAGAGCGCCACCTGGCTGTTAAAGGGAACGGCATGGGACGCTCTGATTGGTTAGTTTCATGACCCTCAAAACTTTAGAGGTGAGTACATGTCTGTTACACTTTTCGAAGTTTGCATGTTCTCCCCGTGTCCATATGGCTTTCATCTGGTTTCCTCCCACAGTCCAAAAACATGGATTGAAGGTAAATTTAATGCTGTCAATTGCCCCATATAGAGTGTGTGTGAGTGAAAGATTGGCGCCCTGTCCTGGGTGTATCTGCGCAGCGCCCGAAACGTTCTCCCCTGGCTGTGCATGGGTTCTGGTGTGTGTGTGTGTGTGTGTGTGTGCATGTTCTAGACGTCACACCTGGCGGGTAACTGTAGGGCGAGGTACGGGGAGATGCTCCAGGCCAGATTGACGTTGTCCTTCCACTGCTTCTCCGTCAAGCTGATGTACTTGGACCTCCAGTTGTTGATGCTGGTCTCTACGGATTGCTCGGTGGCGATGCTCAGCTCCTGCCCCGACAGCGGGTTGTACCACGTGGTCAGCCGCTCGATCTCGCTCGCCTTCACGTGGAGAGGGGGGGGAACACAAAGCGAAATGAGGATCTCCACTCCAGTCCCAGAACCTTCAGCCTGGTTCTAATAACAGAAACCTACCAGCAGCGCCAGGAGCAGCGTTCTGCGCTTCATGTAGTACTTGTGCAGCTGAGTTCCCCGGTTGCTCTTCTTCGACATCCCTGAGCAACGAGAACACAACGGAGAACGGGTTTCAAACCGACAGCCTCGCCTCAAAATAAAGAAATAAATAATTAAACGGCACACCATGGTAAACCATGGGTGGCTTAGTATGTTCTCCTCTCAGCGCAGGGGGTTCCCGGTTCGAATCCCAATCTGGGTGGAGTCACTCCCCGTGTCCGCATGGGTTTCCTCCGGGTTCTCCGGTTTCCTCCCACAGTCCAAAAACATGGATCAAGTCAATTGAATTCTCCAAAATTGCCCCATATAGAGAGTGTCTGTGTGAGTGAGTGTGTGTCCAGTGATAGATTGCCCCCCCTGTCCTGGGTGTATCTGCCCAGCGCCCGAAACGTTCTCCTGCCGCCTGGATGGGCATGGGGAACCCCCCCCCCCCCGCGCCCCTCCACGATCCTGATAGAGGATAAAGTGGAAGATAATGGATGGATGGATAAACGGTGTGAACCCATCGTACCGGATTTCTTGGAGGTGGTGGACATCCCGCTGGACAGCGGGTACGTGTTGATCCAGCCCTGCGCGCTCTGCTGGCGCATGCCCACCGCCATGTCCATGGTGTTCCGGGGGTCGGCGGCCGTCATCACCGACAGGCTGTTCAGCGACGGGTCCTGGTTGTCTGGAAGCCGAGAGAGACGTCCCTTTAGTGCACCGGCGTCCCGTACGGAGGCCAGGTATTCGATAAACAGGCGTGTGTGTGTGTGTGTGTGTGTGTGTGTGTGTGTCGCAGGCAATGCGTTGTTGAAGTTCCAGCACGTTCTGCAGACTTTATTTTATTTTGAATTCTCAGAGTGTTAAGAATTAGTTTGCACTACAGTTGCGTTTCAACAAGGCATGGTGGAGGTGGGTTTCTTTTTTTAGAATGTTTTTTTTTTTGGTCAGTGGCACAAAACACGGATGGAGGGGGGGGGGGTGTCTCGGGGTGGGGGGGGGCGGATGGAGTCTACATTAGTCCTACTGAAATGGCCATGCATTCTGTATGAGCGTGCGAATGGTGTCGAGGATGGTTAGAACAGGTGGCTCCTGGGGGGGGGGGGGGGGGTGTGGTGTGTGTGTGTGTGTGTGTGTGTGTGTGTGGGGAGGGCGGAGCCATTTCTCAATTCGCTCAAACAAATTGACGAATCGGCGGCCGCGGTGAGAGAGAGAGGCGTGCAGTTTAAAGCGCAGGCTTCGAATTGGTGTGAAGGGGAGTGTGGGGGGGGAGTGAGGGGGTGGGGGGGGCGAATTGGAACTGCGGTGGCATGCCCCCGGTGGTGGTGGTGGTGGTGGCGCATTCGGAGCGAGGCGGGCTTACTCAAGATCGATATCGGAGAAGTGCTGGAAACGATTAGCGATCCGAATATCCCGGCGGATAGGGAGCTTTGTGGGGGATTGGCGCCAGGCTCACCGGGTGGCACGAGCTGATTGGCTGCTAGGTACTTCTTATCGGACAGGATGTTGGCGTAGAACTTGATCATCACGCTGATGTCCTCCCGCAGACACTTGTTCCCCTGAGTGGGAAACTTGGATGCGGCGCTGAAAGTGGAAAGGGATCGTGATTCCGATTAAAAGCATTCGACTCGAAACGCTCAAAGCCGTTTTCCGGAGGCGGCGGGTCGCGGGCCGAGCGCGGCTGCCGGCGCTACCTGAAGTAATCGAAGGCCGTGGAGTAGATCTTCTCCCGGAGCACGTTGCGGATGGTGGCGTTGCTGACCACGTCCGAGTGGAGCAGGGATAGGCCCAAGGTCAGCAACCTGTAGGAAAGCAGGCGATCAAACACGGGCGGGCGCGAGGACGGAAACGGGGCGGGCGGGGCGCACACCTGAAGCGAGGGCCGATGGCCGCCACGTGCCGGTTCAGGCTGCTTTTGGGACCGCCCACCGTGAGGCAGAGCGAGCGCTGCAGCAAGCTGCCGAAAATCTCCACCTGATCGGCGCTGCAGTACTTGGCGATCTCGAAGCGCTGGACGAGGAACTGGAAACCACACGCAAGATATAATTAGATAATTAATCAAAAAATTATAAAATCAAAAATAAATCACAGGAACAATATACGGTTCTTTTACGTGCGTTAATTTTTAAATGTAAACACGAAAAAAAAAAAATTTTATTGAAAAAATGACAATGCAGGACTTCCGCTGAATATTAACACAAAAAAATACACAAAATATTCTTTAATTCTTCAGTAAAAATCAAAGTAAAAAAAAAAATAAAAGTGTCTCCTTTAAAGTACGTTTTCATATCAACTTAATAAAAAACTAGGTTATTTCTATTTAAAAACTTTGAAACAAAAAAAAACTTAAAAACTTTAAAAACAATGAAACAAAAATTTTTTGCTTCATTGCTTTGTGCCATTTGGTCTAAAACTTTTGCTACTAGCATAATAATTATACATATTATTCTTCTTAAAGTCATGACGACAACGCCGAGGCACTCTTACGATTAAATAATTGCAATGATTTAAATCGCAATTAATTTAAAAAACGATTTATCGTATCATCCCTATTGAAGACTACTAGTAATTAGATTCAAATTAAAATTGTTCAAACTAATTTTAATTAAAGCTAATCAACATGACCAAATATACGGAGTGTAACGATTCAGTATTTTACCGGAAAATGAATGACTTAGTGATGTAATTTATGAAATCACTACAATTATTTAAAAAAATTAATTATTTAATTAATTAATTGTAGGGGCATTGTAGCTGAGTGGTTTGGGCGTTGGGCTATCAATCTGAAGGTTGGGGGTTCAAATCCCAGGTCCCCTGAAGTTACCAATGTGGGTCCTTGAGCAAGACCCTTAACCCTCATTGCTCCAGGGATGTTGTGATGAACCCTGTGCTCACCTTGTAAGTCACTTTGGATAAAAGCGTCCAATAAATGACCAAATGTAAATGTAATTACTAGCTTAAATGGTAAGGTTTTTGGTAGAACTGTTCCATGTTTGTTTTTATTTTATTATTATTTTTGATGACGTGTTTGGGATCGCCGTCTTGTTGCGTGACTCAGTAGTTTGATTTAGGGCGTGTCCATGTGTCTTTGATGTCATGACATCATGATTCATGGACCAATCAGCACGTCACTTGCCGTTCTGATTTCAACGACGCAGTTAGTTAAAAAACAACAACAAAATGAATATATAAATATAATTAAAGATGCCTTTTTCCAATCCTTTAAAATCCCCGCAGTGGCAGCCCTCACCTCGATCCAGATGTAGTGAGGCATGATGTCGGGGGGGCACGGCTTGGGCTGACTCTCCTCGGACGCTGCGAGGGGATCGGCCTCCACCTGCGCCTCGGAGAACAGCCCCATCTTCAACTCCACCGTCATCTGCCAAGCTCCCGCCATCTCACGCATGAACTGCGGGAAACCGACCATGAGTTACACCGCCATGAGCGGAACAGACCGAACCGGACCGGACCGCGTCCAACGGACCGACGTACCGGGACTTCCACGCCGTTCTTAGCGGCCAGCAGCCACTCCCAACACGCTATAGCCGTCTCCATGCCGTTCTCTGTAAACATCTTGAGCGGGGACCAGCACAGATGATGCAGCAGCTGCGGATCGCAGTCTGCAACCGAAAAACAGAATAATAAATAAATCCACCTGCTTTAGATCGTTATAAAACGTTCCCCCGATTCGTAGAACGCAGTGACAGAGGAACGTTCTCTACATCATAATCATATCATAACATTCCACTTAACTAAATAAAAATAAACTGGTCATGGTTTTAGGTAAAGATAGGTGGCAGTGGCGCTTCTGTGAACCACAACATCACTGGTGTGTGAGCTCATGTAAGCAGAAGGGCGCAGGAAGCATATGTTAACAATTTATTGGGTGTGGGGTCATCAATCTGAAGGTTGTGGGTTCAAATCTTAGGTCCACTTGGAGTTACCAGTGTAGTCCTTAAGCAAGACCCTTACCACTCATTGCTCCAGGGGGAGCTGTAGCAACCCCATGTTCTTGTAAGTGGTTTTGGGTAAAAGCGTACGCTCAATGACTAAATGTAAACATCAGCAATTTTGGTAAATTACAGCCAACTCATTTTTTATTTATTGGGCCCAGCAGCACTGCCACGTCTGATCAACTTATAACACCACCACGTTAAGAGCACTGCAGCGATGAGAATTGTCCACCACCTGATGAGAAATAGAGTAACGGGGACTAAAAATATTCAGAATTTTAATCCGTGTGAGATGGCAGTGTGTAATTAAACCGAGTGTTCAGTGTAAGAGCGGCTTTGCCTTTGGAGCTGATGAGCAGCGCTGCCAGTTTGAACATGGCCTCGGTGAAGGCTTGCGGCTGCCCCCCGTCCAGAGCCTCGTTCAGCTGCCGCAGCATCAGCTTGTTCAGGTCCGACGTGCTGCAGGTGGCCTCTGAGAAGTTGATCATCCCAGCGACCTAAAAAAAAAAATAAACAAAAATAAAAATCAACCACGGCGTCGTCGCTTGAACGCCCACGCTGACCACCCACACTGACCACCCTGAACCAAATGAGACGCAGGAACCATACACACCTCTCCTGCGTAACGGTTCCTCAGATTCAACGAGGCCATGAAGTTGGAGTAATCCTTCTTCACGCACGCCGGCCGCTCGGTGAGCTGAGTGGTCTGCAGGGGTCAGTGTTACATCAGCGTTAAGGGGAAATAATTCATTAAATACAATAATAAACTGAAGAATTAATTACAATCTTATTTCCATTAATCCTAATTATATACCAGAGTATAGAGTTTGGGGGTGGGGGTGATGAAGTGGGCCCATCCAGGTGGAGAACGTTTGGGGCGCTGGGCAGATACACCCAGAACAGGACGCCAATCGATCGCTGGGCACACACTCACTCACAATATAGGGGCAATTTTGAAGATCCAATATACCTTGAATGCATGTTTTGGGACTGTGGGAGGAAACTGGAGAACCCAGAGGAAACCCACAAGGACATGGGAAGAACATGCAAACTCCACCCAGATCGGGATTCGAACCTGAATTCCCAGCTGGAAGGCGGGGGTGGTAATCACGGCACCACCACGTTGCTCTACGATGTGAATTACAACTGGATGGTTGAGGTGGGGCACCGGATCCTGGGCTGCCCCCGGCTCCAGGCACGTGTGCCCACTTTACCATGTGTGTGTGTGTGTGTGTGGGGGGGGGGGGGGTTAACTGCAGAGGACTAGTGACCATTTGGGCTTCATATTGACTTTGTGAACAGATTTAAAACAAAGCGATCGGGTTTCTGCCCCGACTCCGGCGCGGTCGTCATGCCAACCTGGGTGTTTCTCAGTGTTTGTCTTGGCGCACAAACACAAGGGTGACATTCTGTACAGCTTTTCAAAACCATCTGGGCATAGCGAGCGTGTCCAACGACTCGCATCGGAATAATCGGCGCCATTTAGTTGGGCGAGTTCAGCGAGCTTTAAACGGAACGTTTCTGAAGGAATGACGGGTTCTCGGTGAGACACGTTGGATAAACGGTGACGGCTGGATAAACCCGCTTCAGGAACGATGCCCAGCGGTGAAGACGATGAGTGGGTCATATTCCTGCAGCACGGCCTCCACACTCACATCATATCATGCTGTTCTGGTTCGAGAACAATATATGGGTTCCCTATGCCCATCCAGAAAAGAAAGTTTCGGGCGCTGGGCAGATACACCCAGGACGGGACGCCAATCTATCGCTGGACACTCACTCACACACACACACTCTATATGGGGCAATTTGGAGAATTCAATTGACCTTGATCCATGTTTTTGGACTGTGGGAGGAAACCGGAGAACCCGGAGGAAACCCACATGGACACGGGCAGTACATGGAAACTCCACCCAGATGGGGATTCTAACCGGGAATCCCTATTGCTGAGAGGAGAACATGCCAAACCATGAAGCCACCGTGCCTCCCACAATATATTTTTATTTCTACACTTTGCATTTCATCAGTTTTATTCATCATACAGGTGAACTTCTCCATTTTTCTTTTTTACTGTTTCCATTTCTTGGAGTTATAATTTGTCGGGCCACTATCATGCCATTTCCCTTCTGTCTGGACTGATAGAGAACCTACCAATGCGCATTTCATAGGGTGCTGGAACAGTGAATATATACATAAATATAAATATATATATATATATATATATATATATATATAACACTAAATCCTATGATGGAGGCACGATGGCTTAGTGGTTTAGCATGTTCTCCTCTCAGCACTAGGGATTCCGGGTTCGAATCCCAATCTTGGTGTAGTTTCCATGTCCTCTCCGTGTCTGTGTGGGGTTCCTCCGGGTTCTCCGGTTTCCTCCCACAGTCCAAAAACATGGATCAAGTCAATTGAATTCTCCAAATTGCCTCATATAGAGTGTGTGTGTGTGTGTGTGTGTGTGTGTGTGAGTGAGTGAGTGTGTGTCCTGGGTCTATCTGCCCAGAGCCGAAAATATATTTTTCATATAAATATATAACACTAAATCCTATGATCACTATTAAAAAACGTTAAGGTAATGTCGTTTATGTTACACTGTCTCCATCTGGTGGACAAATAAGGTAGTTGTGTTGATTAGACATACCCGCACCCACACACACAACCCCAGATAGACACACACACACACACACACACACACACACACACACACACACACACACACAGACTGAATACTTACTCCCAGCGCGGTGCTCTGTCGGTTGAAGCCAGCAAAGCTCAGGATGCTCTCGGTCGCCATGGCGAGCCCTGTGTGCTGAGAGAGTCCTGACACCCAGTTCTGATGCTTGTTCAGATATTCCTGTGGTAAACACACACACACACACACACACACACACACATCATGAAGAACTGTACAGGACATCTGAGTCCACACACAGTGCAGAGTTAATCGGACCTGCAGGTGAGACTTGGTGACGGATGGAGCCCACTTCATGGCCTCCTTCAGGATCTCACCGCAGCGGGCAGCAAAATCTTTAACGATGCTCTGCATTAGAACAGAAAGACCATCAGGATCACAGGAACCTCCACCATCCACAGACCCATGCACCGCAGCTTCAGGACCGTACCTCTCTGGCCTCATAGGTATCGGGAACAGTGATTCGATACGGGGTGTCCGGGATGTCGTAATACGGCTGATCTTTGTGAATATCCTGAAAAGGAAAAAGGTTCATGTTATGAACAGTAAAATGATGATCGGAGGTTCCACCCAGTGGAACCCACATGTGAACTTACAGCACTGAGCGAGAGGGAGAGCGTCTGCAAAATGTCCAGCATGGTCCTCAGCACACGGCCGCTCCACAGCAGATGTGGAAACCTGAAACGGAAGAGTTTTAATTATTAATTAATATCTTCATGGTGCAGATTGTTTCATTCTAACAGAGGAGAACATTCAGGGCCTGGTTCTCTGTATAAGGAACACAGAAAGGTTGCGGAACCCATCAGCTCAAACCTGAACCATAACCTGAACCCGAACCCCAACTCTAAACCATATCAATAAACCCTAAACATTAATCCTAAACCTGAACCATAACCTGAACCCGAACCCCAACTCTAAACCATATCAATAAACCCTAAACATTAATCCTAACCCTAAACCATAACCTGAACCATAACCTGAAGCCGAACCCCAACCCTGAACCATATCAATGAACCCTGAACATTAATCCTAACCCTGAAGCATAACCTGAACCCAAACCCCAGCCCTGAACCATATCAACGAACCCTGAACATTAATCCTAACCCTAAACCATGACCCCAAACCCAAACAGTAACCCGGAACCCTAAGCTCGAACCCGAATCCTGACCCATAACCTTAACTCCGAACCATAACCCTGAACATGAACAATAACCCCAAACCCTGAACCCTAACCTAAATATAAGGTCTGAAAGTCCGGATTCATGTCTTAAGAGGTCCATGACCCTCACTCTTACATCTCAGCCAGGCCTGACAGATATTTATCGGCCACCCTCCTGATCCGTTTGTGAATGTGGTTGAAGTTGACCAGCAGAAACTGAGCGTGCCGCTCCAGCTCCTCCTCATGAGTCTTCGTTTTGGGCTTTTGGACAAAAAACAAACCCAAGGTTCAGAAATCAGGTGAAAAATAAAACATCAGAGAAGAGAAGAGCAGGTCCTATAAACACTCTGCACTCACCTTCTCTGCCATCATCTGCAGGAAGACTTCAAACACCTTATCACCTACTGCAATCACACACTGCATCATCCCTAAACACACACACACACACACACACACACACACACACACGATCAGGTGGGGAACTCTAACCCACTGTGGCTTTAATGATGTCATGTTATAGGACAGTGGTTTGTACCGGATTTATCCTTCTGGATGGCACGGTCTTCGAAATAACGGAACATCACCTGGAAACGGTCCGAGTCCAAAGAGCGGAGCATTCTAAAAGAAAAGAAAACCATTAAACATCAGAAACAAATTTTAAGCAAAAGAACACCATGTGAACGAGTATTGAGATTTTATGACATCACACCGATCCTTAATTTGGGGTTCCCCTTCAGGCGCTGTGCAGATCAATAAGGTTCTGCCCTTACAAACAAACACTGTAACCACGAACACTGCCTTAAATCAGAGCACAGACACAAAAACCTTCTCTAAACTAATCTCATTAACTTCTGCTTAATACAGTGCTTCTCAAATAGTGGGGCGCCTCCCCAGTGCGGTGCCTGGGGGGGGCGCATAACAAGATATCACAGAGCAAGTGATCTTAAGTGTAATGAACAAACCCTCAACAGACAACATGGAGAAATATTTAACAGGGATGAGGAGAGAAAAGCGGAGATAATGAGAGAAACAAAAGTGAACCGAAAGTTAAAACGAGGAAATTTGTCGAAGTTAATGTAACGCTTGGGTTCACGGTAACTGAGGTGGAGACTAAGAAAGACCGACGTGTCTTCTGTGTCTTAAAATGTTGGCAGCGGACAGCGTGAAGCCAAATAAATGAAGGTGTCACTTAAAGACATTACACCCCGATCACGCTGATAACCGCTTGAGTTTTTTTTAATCGAAAACGTGACGCGTATAACCAGCAAATATTAACGCTTTATGAAAGCTGCTTCAGAAAAGCTGTGCTGTAAAACGGGCGCGTTAGAGACATTAGTTCCGATTTCCTCATTTTGATAAAAAAAAAAAAAAAAAAAAAAAAAAACAGCACAAATTGTCGTATTCATTTTAGTTTTGTAGGTTAAAGTGTTAATATATTGTGCTCCTGAATTAATATTGCTGATGAATTTGAATTTATTATTATTTATTAATTTTATTTATTTTCATTTTTCAGTATCAAATGCCAGTCAGTTCAAAAATGTTTCTAGTTTAAATAAGGATTTCATTCGTTTCTGTTACAAACTAAAAAACAAAGTTAATAAAATGTTTCTTTGTTCTAAGTTGATCTATATTTCTTTCTTTTTTATTTTCTTTATTGTTAATAAGGAGACATTGTTATAAAAGAGTTGTTATAAAAGACAAATGATACTACAGTGGGCGTGTAAAATACTTTTTCATCCCATTTTGTTAGGGGGGGGGGGGGCGCAAAAAGTTTACTTCTTCCTAGGGGGGGCTTAACAGAAAATAATTGAGAATCACTGGCTTAATCCAATACGAGGGATGCAGGGGTTCCTCCAATGCTCATCCAGAGGAGAGAGGTGCTGGGCAGATACCTCCCAGGACAGGGTGCCCATTACACACACTATATAGGGGCAATTTAGAGCAGCCAATTCACCTTGAATCCATGTTTTTGGACTGTAGGAGGAAACTGGAGAACCTGGAGAAAACCCACATGGATACAGGGAGAACATACAAACTCCACCCAGGTCGGGATTGGAGCCCCAGGCCTAAGAGGTGGACGTTCCACCAATTGTTCCAGAATTTCTTCAAAATGCACCGGGGCAACGGGACTGAATGAGTCCCCTGATTTAAGGATTCCGAGGCGTTTAGGTCCTACCTCATATATTCCAGTCGATAGACGGACAGCAGGTAGGTGGACATGGCAAAGTCCAGTTTATTGATGAGCGCCGCCACCTCGGGTGGAGGATCCAGCAGGTTGATGATGGTGCTCCGCAGATCATTTAACTCCGCCTACGAAGCAAACGACTGGCGTGAAACCACATGTTAAAAATGAACAGTGCGTTTTAAGATCCAGAGGGGGCGTACAGGAGTGACCGTGTCGTTCTTCAGGGCCGAATTGTACTGGAGCTCGGAGCGCAGCGGTTCTCCGCTGGGGAACGTTAACAACGGTGACTTGATGGCAATCTCACACACGCCCTCGTACCACTCCTCGGGCCACAGCCCTGACGCAACACAAATACAACAGAGGTTACACATTATTATAAAATAAGTCGTTCTGCTTCTTCAATCTGATTGGCTGAGCCGACTGCCCAGCCGTGACATCATTACAATAACACACACCTGTACAATACATTATTTCAAATCATAAAATACAGATTAATATAAACAGCATGAGCACTAAACCGGTCACACTGTTTTTATAAACTGTGTTTAGTAATTTGGCCACTAGATGGCAGTGTTTGAGAAACCAGAGTTCACTTTATAAAACCGGACTAGATTACGTTGCAGAAGATCAGATTATTAACAACTTTGCTTTTAATTAATCCATTTCTGAATGAAACCTTGTTTCTTATTACAGTGTGTTTGTGTTTAATAACACCTCTTTATGGGATTTATTCACAATAAAGCCACGCCCACTCATACTTTATCGCTTTAGTAAATACATGTATAAATTTAAGGCCTGAGAGTTGAGAACATGCCATTTGATGTTTAAGGTGAACTCACCTGAGCCCTCCACCGCAAACCCCATGACCACCGAGTAGAGCCAGAAGTCTCTGAAAAGCTTCTGCAGCCTCGGTTTTGCTTCCTTTATCGGTGGCAGCCGTCTGGTCAGCTGCAGGCGAAACACAGCTGATTAAATTTACCTTGCTGCGGTAGACATCGGTATAATAAATGTTAGGACACACCCCTTTTTTGCTCCATGTATTGTCCATGGTCTCAGTTGTGGTCAGAACCCCAATAGTACCACCACAAAGCAGGGATTATTGGGTGGGTGCATTAGTCCTATCCCAGCAGTGTGACTGAGGTGTTTAAATGAAACTACACTAAAACCCCCTCAGCGCATCAGTGTCACTGCAGAACTGACAATAAACAATCCGCCACCTAAATTATCTCTTACTTAACCACACAGTCCTAATAACATAAAACCCAAAGAATTAAACAAAAAAAATCTCACCACAGCAATAACTGGAATCAGCACCCCAAGGTTTCCCGCACTGCTGGAGGCCTGAAACACAAATCAAATCAAATAATCTTTAATAAATAAACTTTAAAACATCGCCTGGCGGATACACCCAGGACAGGACGCCAACCCATCCTCACTCACACAGACCTGCACACTATATAGGGGCAACCTTTCCCCTCGATAGGTTTTCAGCAGCAGAGGTGATTACAGTTCGTACCTTCAGTGCGGGGCCCTTGTCACTGGCCCTCTCACTGGCCCTCTTTCCCTCCAGGCCCAGCTGCACGAACAGCTCCAGCAGGTTCACAAGCAACTCGTCCACCATGTGCTCGGCCTGCAGGTTAGCCGCGATGTTGGCCAGAGCGTTGATCACAGCCAAAGAGCAATGTCTGCAAAAAAGAAAAGAAAAAAAGGGAGGAAATGAGATCCAGATATTTTTAAAGCTGTTTAATCGAGTTTTAAAGCTTCTGATTACCTGTAACCGTGATCTTTGTAGTCTTTGGTAGAATAGACCATTGAACTGGCCTTCACACTTATTTGCTGAAACAAGTTCCAGACCTCTTGGTAGATGTATTGCTGAAAAAAAAAAAACACAAATATATTAATACAGTGAAACCTCCGAAATCGACAAAAACCGAGGCACTTATTTCAATTAAAATCAGTGTAGATCCAATACATTTATTCTAGAGACTCCAAAATACTCAAAAAAATAATAATAAATGTCACATTTATTACTAAAAACCAAAACAAAAAAAATTATATATACTCAGTATTTTATAAAAAAAATATCTAAAAGACGGATGACATTGTGGCTTAGTGGTTTGCATGTTCTCCTCTCTGCACTGGGGATCCATGTTCGAATCCAGACGCCTTTATTGCTTCTTGTTCGCAACAACGGAACCTATTGTGGACGGCGACTTTCCGTACATGTGGCTGATTTGAATGATCTCATTGCCGCTTTCGTGGAAAAAAATAATAAAATAAAATAATAATAATAAAAATTAAATAATAAAATAATAAATAATAAAAATAATAAATTTCAAAAAATGAACACGGACTTGACATCCAAAATCAAAGAAAACAGACGTTCCACTGCACAAATATAAAGAACTCATCATGTGTGGTTTTAAAATGTATTGCAGAGTACTTAATAATAGTATTTAAATGTAATTAACTGTATATATTACATAATAATAATAATTTACAAAACAATACAATATATTATTATATATTCTGGTGCGTTCAGAAAACAAACTATTTTACTTTAGTAAATGAAAGAGGTGAAAATAAGGGAACCCCACGTTGCCTGTGATGACCATGCAGCCCAGCTGGTCAATGATCAGCACATCCAGTTGTGACGGCGGCTGGCAGAACTTCTGCTGCAGGATCTGCAGGATGGGTTCCATGACTCGGGGCGTGTCCCTCAGTGCGACGGCGATGTGCCCCAACGCCCGGATGGTATGGTCCGGAATCAGGTGGGCGTCCCTGAGAGATGTAAATGGGCAGTGAGGGACGTTTCACCCGACGCCACGGACGTACCGAGGACACACGGCGAGACGTACTTGTCGTTCTCCTGTGAGATGTACAGACGGTTGGACAGGCTGGCGAGGAAGGCCTCCACGATCACAGAGTCCATGGTCAGACCTGCTTTCAGGCACCTATGTGATAAAATTCGGAAGAAGGTGGTGTATTGGAGATTTTAAGCGATTGTATAAGAGGGAATGTGGGATTTGGTATGTTCACCTGCAGATGTTGTCGATGGAGATGTCTCGGAGTTGTTCGTACATGGACGGCTGGCTCTTCTTACTGGCGTGCGCGCTGAAGGTGGACTGGGAGTGCTCGTTAGTGACGTGAATTTTAATCTCCCCCGTGCCTTCGTTAGAAAAAACAGACAGACAGTCAGGTGGTCGCTTCTCATAACGCTTTAGAAACATGAATGCGCCAAAGCGCCGCCGACACATCGGACATTAAAGCGCCGGCGATGCTCACCGCTGGCGTACTGGCTGTGGTATTTATACAGCTTGACCAGGACGGGCGAGGGAACCACCAGAAAGTCTCTCAGAGACGTGGTGACCGAGTGCGCCACCACCGGGAAACGCTCGCACAGCCTTCCGAGACCCTGAAACCACACGTGTACTATTACAGTAACCCTCATCGATGTTGGTTAGTATAGATAAAGGAAGCGTAATGTGCAGAACTCACCTGTAGGCAGCAGATGAGCAGCGGCATGTGAGCGATTATGACCTTACTGGATGTTTTGGACTGAAGCTTTTCGGAAAGTTTGGTGCACAGGTTCTCTGCACCTGAAATTACAATTAAATAAAATCATGAATCTGCCGTATCGCCGTCACTGCAAAGCTGAGCATCATCCACCACCTAAAGAAAGCTGTCTGTTAATGTAAAACTACAAAAGGCAAGTCATCCATCCATCCATCATCTTCTGCTTTATCCTATATTGGGGGGGGGGGGTTCCCATGCCCATCCAGGGGAGAACGTTTCGGATGCTGGGCAGATACACCCAGGACAGGACGCCAATCTATCACTGGACATACACTCACTCACACACACACACTCTATATGGGGCAATTTGAAGAACTCAATTGACTCGATCCATGTTTTTGGACTGTGGGAGGAAACTGGAGAATCCGGAGGAAACCCACGCTGACACGGGGAGAACATGGAAACTCCACCCAGATGGGGATTCGAACCGGGAATCCCTAGTGCTGACAGGAGAACATGCCAAACCACTAAACCACCGTGCCACCCCCAGTTTGGTTTTAGTGGTTCTAAATAAACAGGATACAAACCGTCCCCCGAGCCGTCAGGGTTAAGGGCCCCGCTCTAGGGAATTAAAGTTCCAACCTTCAGATGGATAGTCCCACGTCCTAAACCTAAACCATGTGACTAGGACCACTAAGCCACCGTGCCGCCCCTAAAAAGCAAGTCATGTGATCAATAAAACTGATGACATGGATAATAATTGGGTAATATAGGGGCCCGCGGCTGTATATTTAATGATAATAAAGGTAGCTATGGTTAAATTCGATTGGCTGAGGCATTTGTCCGGCTGTGACATCAGTGACAATACCACACACAGAGGTCCCTGTAACCCAGTGATCATGCAGAAGGTTAAAGGTTTTATGAATATCATTTTGTGGCAGTGTTATGTACACGTTCTTTATAAAGGGAATGCTGGTACCCTGTTCCTCGGTGACGGCCCACACCATCAGATCAACACACGCGGCGTTGGCCTGGCATCTCAGCTTCAGGGGGCTGAGCTCGCTCTGCAGAACCTCGATGTCGTGCAGGACGCGCTGCAGCTCCGACTGACTGTTGCTGAACTGCTCGAGCACAAAGTCATGCACCTCCTTCACGTACGACGTCTGCAGGTCTGCAAAGAAGACATTAAAATATATATATATATATATATATATGTCTTTCAGTAATGCACATTTATTCCCACGGTTTTTACAACAACGCAGACTGTATGGACACGCCCCCGTGGACACGAGCCTGGTGTGTGGGGGTTACCTTTCATATAGTACAGCGTGTCTCTCAGCATTTTGAAGATGGCCACATACAGAGGGTCGCTGAAGGTCTTGTAGAAGAAATGAAGTCCAGGATTAACCTGCAACGACGCACAAGTCGCAGAATGAACACAAACGAATCATTTAATGAATCGTTTAAAAGAATCGTGACATTTACCTCCAAAACATCCGCCATGCATTGATTCAGCTTCTTCAGAAAGGTCTCACTAACAAAATGCTCAACCTGCCAGAGAACACACACACACACACACACACACACACACACGTTTGGACACGCCCCGTCACACACCGTGTAGATGGACTTTGTTCTCCCATTTTTATTTTATTTTATTTTTTTTTTTATATCAGGTGTTTGTGTGAGAGATGTGTTTTCAGTTGTTCCTTAAAGACGCTGACTCAGCGTTACAGATTGATCGGTGGAGAACGTTACGGAGTCAGCACCACGGTGAGGTTGCCCCACCAGGCGACATTCATCACTAGAACGTAGTGAACAAGTCGGAGTGTGTTTTAAAATCTAGAGTGAAGGTCAGAGGGGCCAGATCCAGAGACCGTCCTGTAGATCAGAGTCAGCCACAGGGGGCCAATCAGAGAGGAGAGGGGGAGTCACATGATTCACTTGGGTGGTTGAACATGAGTTCTGAATCAGAGGTCTGATGGTGCGAGCTGTGAGAGCGTTACTGTACTGTATGTGGTATAATTTATTTCACTGGAACTAAGACGACATCGTATATAGTTTATTAAATAATGTAAAGGTTCGTAGGACGTAGAAAACGGCACCAACCATTTGTAGAAGACGGCGCAGCATGTCGAGCGGAACCTCAAAGTCCTTCGTGCTGCTTCCAGTAAAGAGAGGAGAGACGGAGAAGCTGGAGCTGATGGTGGAGAAGTAATAGTCCGGGTCCACGGCGCTGCCGTCAGGGAGGTATGATCCCGCTGCAAACCAAATTCAATTCAGCTCTGTGATTTAACACCAGTTTCCCTGGAACCACCAAAAAATTCGGCGTGCGTGTGTGAGCGCAGAACCCCCGCAGTGCGCCACATAGTGCCCATTGTTACACCAAATAAAATCGAGGCGCAACTGAATTATTCATTCATTTATTCATTATCTTCCACTTTATCCTATATTAGGGTCACGGGGGGGGGGGTTTCCCCATGCCCATCCAGGGGAGAACATTTCGGGCGCTGGGCAGATACACCCAGGATCTATCGCTGGGCACACACTCACTCACACACACACACACACTCTATATGGGGCAAGTTGGAGAACTCAATTGACTTGATCCATGTTTTTGGACTGTGGGAGGAAACCGGAGAACCCGGAGGAAACCCACGTGGACACGGGGAGGACATGGAAACTCCACCCAGATGGGGATTCGAACCGGGAATCCCTAGTGCTGAGAGGAGAACATGCCAACCACTAAGCCACCGTGCCGCCAAAACTGAATTATTGTGTTTTCAATACAAACTGAAATAAAGTACGACTTCTAAAAATAAACTTGTACGCATACAGGATTAAGAACACAGTTTGCACTAAAATTTGTTATAATGTCTGTAGATATCGTTTTCATTTTATTTGTCGTCACTGACAGGATGTTCAGTTCCATTAAAATCTCGCTGCAGAACGTCTGTTACTGCATCGCATTCGGCTTGAAGAAAAGCAGTGGTCAAAAGCCAGTCTATGCCAGTCTCGAAAGCCAGTCTATGAGCAGGACACTCAGAGGTTCCTGACATGGGGGTGACGTTTATTCTGCACTGAAACGAGTGGCTCACACAACACACACGTTTTCTGAGCCTAGTTTAATTTTTACGGCTGGACAATTTATCTTTATTCCTTTCATTTTGAAACCCTACCTTCGAAGTATGGAGCAGAGGGGTCAGCCGGAGAGCTCGGGGGCAAGGCTGCCCGCTCTGGACTGGCCTTTAATAACACATGAAGACATACACAACATGACATAATTAACATTTTAATACAGTGTATAATTAATTTAGGCGTTCGGTTAATCAGCTACACTCTGATCATCAGGTCACACCTGCTGGGAAATACTGGAGACGCTGCTGGTTTTGCGGCGCAGCGTGTCACTCTGGCACACGGTCAGCAGCGAGCTGGGCAATATGGAGCGGAAGTCGTTGAAGGAGCGCCGCCGGACCGTCTCCGTCTCCTCGATAGCGGCCACCGGTTGGCCAGTGGAGCGTGGAAAGAGTTTGGACAGCAGAGGTTCTTCGGTGATGCTGTAACGTCCCGAGGCTCTGACCACGCCGAGCAGGCACGGCAGCGTGTAACGACACAGGTATTCTAAAAACAACAATAATAATGTCAATACATAAATAAATGAATAAATATATTAATTACAACGATGCGTCTGGTGGCACACCTTTGTCCTGCTCATCAGGATTCCTGCAAATCTCCAGAAGCACGTGCATGAGGTCCATGACGGCCTCCAGAATCTGCAAGGTGAGACGATAAAGAAAAACTAAATGTATTTAACAAAATTATACATTATCCCCATCCATCCATTATCTTCCGCTTGTCCGGGGTTCGGGTCGCGGGGGCAGCAACCGAAGTAGGGAGACCCGGACCTCCCTCGCCCCAGCCACCTCCACCAGCTCGACTGGGGGAACCCCGAGGCGTTCCCAGACCAGCTGAGAGATATAACCCCTCCAGCGTGTCCTGGGTCGTCCCCGGGGTCTCCTCCCGGCTGGACTTCCCTGAAACACCTCCCCAGGAAGGCGCCCAGGAGGCATCCTGACCAGAGGCACGAACCACCTCAACTGGCTCCTTTGGACGTGGAGGAGTCTCTCCCAGATGACCGAGCTTCTCACCCCGTCTCTAAGGGAGACCCCGGCCCCCCTGCGGAGAAAACCCATTTCGGCCGCTCGTATTCGCAATCTGGTTTTTTCGGTCGTTACCCAAAGCTCATGACCGTAGGTGAGGGTCGGAACGTAGATCGACTGCTAAATCCAGAGCCTTGCCTTATGGCTCAGCTCCTTCTTTACCACAACAGACCGGTATAGGGTCCGCATCACTGCTGACCCCGCCCCCATCCGTCTGTCAATCTCACGCTCCATCTTATCATCACTCGTGAACAAGACCCCGAGAACCTTAAACTCCTCCACTTGAGGTAAGATCTGACCCCTGACCCATCCTCATCCATTATATTTAATACAAATGAATTGAATCAGCTGCATATATAGCAGGGTGAAGGTGTGTGACCCCTGATGAATACACAAGTAAACAGGACTGGACCGCAGATAACATGATAATGGTAAAAGGACAAGTCCAATTAAATTACAACATGACGTCGTCAGGCGGCACGGTGGCTTAGAGGTTTGGCACGTTCTCCTCTCAGCACTAGGGATTCCCGGTTCGAATCCCCATCGGGGTGGAGTTTCCATGTTCTCTCCGTGTCTGCGTGGGTTTCCTCCGGGTTCTCCGGTTTCCTCCCACAGTCCAAAAACATGGATCAAGATCAATTGAGTTCTCCAAATTGCCCCATATAGAGTGTGTGTGTGTGTGTGTGCCCAGCGATGGATTGGCGCCCTGTCCAGCGCCCGAAACGTTCTCCCCTGGATGGGCCCCCCCCCGCCACCCTAATAGAGGATAAAACTTGGTCCTCCCAAGGTTTCTTCCCCGAATAACAACATAAAAAGGAGTTTTTTCTTGCCACTGTCGCTTCGGCTCGCTCTTTGGGGGTTTAAAGGTTTTTCATTCTGTAAAGCTGCTTTGTGACGATGTACTGTTATAAAAAGCGCGACATAAATCAATAACTTGAACTTAAAAGTGGAAGATAATGGATGAATGAATGACGTCGTCGTTTTAAAACAGTATGGATGGAACGTAAATGGAACGTAACCGTAAAAGCACCCACCTGGATCCGCAGAGCCTCGTCCCTCTGAGCGACGTCAGACAGCATGGTCACCAGGCAGAAGGAGAAGTTCTCAGCGACGGGGAGAGTTTCTGTCGGGACAGAACGGAGAAGCTACAGCGATGCTGAACTGATCCATTTAAAATCGATTGATTAATTAAATGTAAAATGATCAGAAGTGCTCACCTCTTCCCCTTCTCTCCGAGCTTTCTTCTATCCATTGCACTCTCGGCAGTCCCCTCAGCAAACCCAACAGGTACGGGACGATGACGTCTTTGTGCTGTGAAGAAACCACTGTTTATCCGCTCTGTGAGGTGATGCGCGATTGGAACGCCGCCGATTCAGATCAACTCGTACCTGCAGCTCGGACTCCACCAGGAAGATGCCGAGCGCGATCACGGCATCGCGGCGTCTCTCGTCCAGCTGGAAGACGCCACGGAAATCCACAGGACACATGCATTGTAGCTTCTGAACCTAAAGCGTGATGGGGTGTTTAATTACAAAGACAACCTACACTTAGGGGGTTAGGCGTCTTGTTCAAGGGCACTTCAGCCATAGTGCATGGTGTAAACCGAGGACCTTCGGGTCACAAGGCTGATGTTTTTTAACCATGACCCCCCTCCACACACACACACACACACACACACACACACACACACAACATAACACCGCTACATCCGTGTCAACGCATTGCTTAGAATCATCCACCACCCAAAACCCTGATGCATCTGAGACAGCTACTGATTTTATTTAGAGGTTTTGACGACAACGTGAACATGACAGAGGAGCTGCCTCATTTTTTATTTTTTTTTAATTAAAATAAATGTAAAGTATTCTATACAGTTTTCTTACAAATGTTATCTGACTCTCCAGATATGACAGAATTCTGTCTTTAAACTTCTAATTGGCTTATACGTATCGACTTCTTAAAGTCCCTCTATTACAAGAAGTACTTTAAAAAGAAAAAAAAAGTTATAGGAATAGAGCTCAGTATATACAAAATAAGATAAAGAAGAATAAAAACGATAAAAATGATAAACATTATGTAAATAGACACGGTGGCTTAGTGGTTTAGCATGTTCTCCTCTCAGCGCCAGGGATTCCCGGTTCGAATCCCCATCTGGGTGGAGTTTCCATGTTCTCCCCGTGTCCGCGTGGGTTTCCTCCAGGTTCTCCAGTTTCCTCCCACAGTCCAAAAACATGAATCAAGTCAATTGAATTCTCCAAATTGCCCCATATAGAGTGTGTCTGTGTGAGTGAGTGAATGCCCAGCGATGGATTGCCCCCCTGTCCTGGGTCTATATGCCCAGCGCCCGAAACGTTCTCCCCTGGATGGGCATGGGGAACCCCACCGCGACCCTAATAGAGGATAAAGCGGGAGATAATGAATGAATGAATGATGTAAATAGAAAGTTCTTAAGTATCGACAAATAATCGAACCGTCCTGACGGAGCCGATTCACCGCTCGGAATCCAAACGGCACCTTTAACTCTGAGGTAAACTTTATAACAACAACACGACGCTTTCGGGCGATTTTTAAATCGTGACTTTTACAAACGCAAATCATTGTAATAAACTGTGTTTCGTTATAAATCAGCAGATAATATTAAATTAAATCAAATCAAATCAAATGAAATTAAATAAGGTCTAAGGTGCTCACTCGGCCTCGAACCCGTGTCCCCGGAGATACTGACATTTAAACCCGCAGCTCATTACGCACACGGCGGGGACACGGCGGTTTGGTAAACGAGTGATTAATGAATTTAAATGAATTTAAAGTGATAATTAGATGACGTGAAGGTGAACGGAGCAGTTTGATCGGCTCGACTCGGGGTTAGCGTGCTAGCGCGTTAGCCTGCGGCTCGCCCGTTGACATGTCGTTACCTTGTCGATCGGAGCGGGACGGTGAGCCGCGAGCGAGCGCGCTAACGACAGCACGGTGTTGAAGTAGAAGCCGCTCTGAGCCGCCATCGTTCACCGTTTACACACTAACACTAACGCGGCGCCATCCTCAGCGGTGACAGCGGCTTCGGCAACGGCTTCGGCTCGCTACGGAACGCGCGGCGGGACACAACTCCGAAATACCGAAACGCCCAGTCATCATCACCATCATCATACTACGTCAAGTTGGCTTCATACATTCATTCATTATAGAGTTTTACCAAAACCCGCGTTTATTATATTAAAATTATTAATTCATTCATCATCTTCCGCTTTATCCTCTATTAGGGTCGCGGGGGGGGGGGGGGGGGGTCCCCATGCCCATCCAGGGGAGAACGTTTCGGGCGCTGGGCAGATACACCCAGGACAGGGGGGCAATCTATCGCTGGGATCACACTCACTCACACAGACACACTCTATATGGGGCAATTTGGAGAACTCAATTGACCTTGATCCATGTTTTTGGACTGTGGGAGGAAACCTGAGAACCCGGAGGAAACCCACACGGACACGGGGAGGACATGGAAACTCCACCCAGATGGGGATTCAAACCGGGAATCCCTAGTGCTGAGAGGAGAACATGCTAAACCACTAAGCCACCGTGCCGCCCTATATATATAATTCTTTGTCGAGTACAAGCAACTTTTTAGCTTTCATACCATTTTTCAAACATTATCCATCCATTCGTTATCTTCCGCTTTATCCTCTATTAGGGTTGCGGGGGTTCCCCATGCCCATCCAGGAGAGAACATTTCGGGAGCTGGGCAGATAGACCCAGGACGGGGTGCCAATCTATCGCTGGGCACACACTCACTCACACAGACACATTCTATATGGGGCAATTTAGAGCATTCACTTTACCTTGAATCCATGTGTGGACAGAAACCTGGAGGAAACCCACTCAGACATGAGAACATGAAAACTCCACCCAGATAGGGATTCGAACCTGGACCCGCAGCACTGAGAGGAGAACATGCCAACCACTAAGCCACTGTGCCACCCTTAATATTCATTCCATATCAATTATTGTTGTTATTATTACATATATTATACGGGTTTAACACGTCTGAAGGCAACAAACACCAAATAAACAAAAGTATTAGAACGTCTGAGGATCACGTCTAGAGTAATTTTAATGACACGCCGTTGTGAATCGACAGCTCGGCTGTTTTTCTCGATGCGTCTTGGTCGCTTCTTGCTGGTTTCACAAAGCAAACTGTCCCCTAAATCAGGATGAAGGTGATTTAGAACACGGCCACTGAAGAACCGGAGGTACACATTTCAATACCACAAAAAGAACTTATAGTGTGGACTGTGTTTGAATTCAAAACGTTACACTGATTACTGTCCAGCCACCCAAATTTATTCAAAAGAACAGAAATCTGAAGGCACATCGTATGATCGAATAAAAAAACAAAAAGACAATCACCAATACAAAAGAAAAGTCTGCATGCGTTCTGCCGTTGATGAGAACCACGTTCTTGTTTCTAGTGTTGGTTCCTGAATCGGTTCTAGATGACACCTATGAGATGAGTCTGGGACAGTCAGGTATAATATTCAGTTTAACGAACAGTACGAACCATGAGGAACACTGCTCTTTACATACGAACATGTTTAAGGCGTAGACGTTTTAACAGCATGTTACAATATATTAATTAGGCACAAAAATTATTTTCACAAAAAAAAACACCAAACACTCAATATGACGTTACTCTCCCAAACAATATCACAAGCAGAGCATCAAAGATTAAGCATTCAGACATTAAAAAAAATCACTTTTATTAAGTTACAATATTTGCTATAGTTATTTCTAACAGTGTAAGGTTTCTATAAATTAGTATAGTTTTACGTAAAAGTTTAAGCACCCCAGTTTAATTTAATACCCACGTAAAAATAAGTAATAAGGCGGCGGAGCTGCGATCATGGGCAGATTTGCAATTGGTAGGTGGAGTCAGAATAGCAGGTACATTAACGGAGCTCACCTGGAACCTGTGCAAGAGGAATGGTGGAATAAAAGTCCCGGTCGTTTCAGTTTCCTGTACAGAGCACAGACAGCGCACACAGACAGGTTGCAGGTGAGCTCCATTTTGTCGTTCCAGGCTCCGCCTCATTCTTAAATCTGAGATTGATCGCAGCTCCGTCGTCAGATTTCTGATCATTTCAATGCAGCTCTATTTAATCAATTGAATTTACCGCATCGGATCGTTTCATTCATCGGAGGTTTTAACATCAGCATCGATACAGCCGTACAGAACAACGGGCATGTCTTTGGAACGTGGGTGGAAACCCATGTAGGCACAAGGTTGGGGGGGGGGGGGTATAATTGAGCTGCTGCGTCCCACAGAGGTGTGTAATATTATCTTAACATTAAGATACAGGGATGTCTCATCTGAACAGCAATCGGTATTTTGACGGGATAGGGGGTAGTTTGAGGTATCAGTGGCAATGTAAAGCAAAGCTCAAAACATTAAAGAATTTAAGGCAGTTTAGATCCAGGAACAGTGTTTCAAGCCTAATATTTATATTTATATTTATATAAAGGAGACACCGTGGAATCTTCTCAGCTGGAATTTTTATTATACCCACAATTCCCACGTGGTCTGGTCAGTGGTCTTGTTTTGCATTGTGGTCGTTGTTAAGTGCAGAGGCATGATAATAATAATGCCAAAAAAAAAAAAAGCTACCTACTTGGCAATGTTGGGAAAACTCAAGCTACACGTGGATCATGCAGTGAATACTGTTCAGGCACTTAAAGTGATCGCAACTCTGATATTCGTACCGAATCCGTCACGGCTTCCAAAGTGCGCGTGTTTACTGGAGATACTGAGGAATGTGCGTTGGTCGGAGTTAAAGGCGCCGGTGCGCTGGTACAGTGAGCAGTGACTGTGGATGCGATCATTTAGAGACGAAATAAAGAAATCCCAAGGAAACACTTAAAGTTGTGTTAAGCCACGTCGTCAGCGTCACTTTATAAATGTATTATTATATTAATAGGCCTTATGTGGCTTAATCATAATAAGAATACGACTACCACTACGTATAATAATGAAATCTATGATAATAATAATAATAGAAAAATAGTACATTTGTTAACTCCCCAGTTTTCTTATCATGGGCAGGGTTGCTGGGGGTGTGCAGGAGGGCTAACCCAACACTGATAGGGTTAAAGGCAGGGACACACCCCAAAACAGGATGCCAGTCCATCACAAGGAAATTGAGATTATAGTATTTAATATAGCCAATTCATCAACATCATGTTTATAGACCATATAGTGCCTTCAGGCAAACTATGGCAGCTGTAGGGAGAACATGCCAACTCCACACAGAAAAAGGATCCATATGCCCCGTCCCAGATTTGAACCCAGGACCTGCAGTGGGACCGTTACAGCATGAGGCAGGGTGCGAACCACTATAAATAACCAAAGCACGCATTATAATTATTATTTTGGTATTAATTTAAGCATCATTTGAACGTGTTGACTTTTCTAAATCCCAACGAGGTCCGTGTTTGATCTCATCACTGTGAGGAATGTACGCATATTTAAAGAGAGCATGGCCGCAGTATGAAAGGTCGGGCCCTTTTTGCGGCACCGCTGTCCCAAAACCAGGAGCCGTTCGCGGGTGTTGATCTGCAGCCTGTGTGATGTCATCACACATGACATCACACTGCACGATCAGCACGGACGATCCGTACGAGGAATGCAATCCCCGAAGATTACATACCGCAGCTTTAATATGTCTACAGGTAAACCTGCGACACGCCTCGTCACCGCTGCATATATTAGTGTCGTCACGTCAATGAAAACATGAACGGAATGTTAAATGAGATAAAATGATAACGAATCCCAAAAGTAAAAATTAGAACCCGACCCGCGGCACGGAAAAAAGGTCAAGTTTAAAAGCGCTCTCTCTGCGATTGGCACGTTAAAACAATGGCTACTTAAAATCAACCTTAAATTTAGGAATGTGTTTTTACCTCCCGCCGAATTTCCAAGTTTAATCGTACGTCACATTGTTTGGGGGAAACGGTTCCGTGGTCATCATCACGCCGGGCGGCCGATCGGATGGAGCGTGGCCCTCTGACATCACGACGTGGGTGAAGGTCAGGCCGCGTGCCGTGCTCGCACTCGTTAATCGGTTTTCCACACCATGTTTAGAACCTTGACGACTTCTTCATAAATTATGAACACGATGGCCACGTCCAAGCACACGCGTCCGAGCCTCGGGACAGTGCCTTTGTAGAACCTAGAGCAGGAACAAAGCCTGGGTCACTGTGACGCCCCGACAGCGCATCGTTAAAGGTGTTAGAGTTTGACGAGTTCACTCACGCCGCAGGTCCTTCATGCTTCATTATTTTGACAGCACAGTCGAGTGTACTCTTATATTTGTGCGCCTCCAGCCCCTAAGAATAAAATTAATAGTTTTAATTCACAGTTATGTATATTTTGCATAATCTGGATGCTTCACCTGCTTTCCAACTAAAACTCGAGAGGTGCATTTCCCAAAGAAAATGCATACGTATATCAAAACAATACAGCCAACCAGGTAAAAAAAGGGTGTGGCCAGGTAATGAGGTGTCTCTAAATCCCTTTGCCATTTCATAAGACCGGTCCGACCGCAGCCGACTCCGGCTCCAGCGAAATGCGTCTTTGTGGCTTAAAAATTGGCCGAGTTAGGGGAGTGCAGATATCACCGTAATGCAATGTGAATGGGAATTTTGGCTCGGAAAAACTGGGAATATAACGGGAATGGCTTAACCGATTCCTTAGCTGTATACAAGCAATGGTCTCACCAATGAACCGGATGTGTCCGGCGAAAACATGTTTGTGAGAAGAAAGCCGGCCAAAATGTTATCCAAACATTGGATAACAATAGTATAGTGTATATGAGGGGCAATAGTATAACAATAGTATATGAGGGGCCGGTTAGCTCAGTGGTCAGGGTGTTGGGTTATCAATCTGAAGGTTGGGGGTTCAAATCCCAGGTCCACTGAAGTTACCAATGTGGGTCCTTGAGCGAGACCCTTAACCCTCATTGCTCCAGGGGGCGCTGTGATGAACCCTGTGCTCACCTTTTAAGTCGCTTTGGATAAAAGCGTCAGCTAAATGACCCAATTTATTTAATATATATATATAAAATGTAGTATGTTTTTTTTTATTTATTATTATTAATATTATTTTTTATTTTTTCTTTAACCTAGGTGGGTAGGTTTGGGTGGGAAGGGAAAGGGGGGGAGGGAATTGGGTGGGGGGGGGAGTAGAAGAAAAAAAAAGAGGAAAATAGACTGTTTTCTTTTTCCTCAATAAAAATTGTTGAGAGAAAAATGTATGAGAAGATAGTATGAATCTCAGTACGGCTTCAGGAAACTTCACCTGCATCCGTGTTTTAATGACGTCCAGCGGCGTGTTTCCGAACACGCTGGCCGCCCCGGCCACGGCGCCGAAGAGTCCGGTCACCACAGGGTTAATGGATTTGTTGGGGTTGTCACCTGGTTTGAAACGAACGGTAACGACCGTGAGATACGACTTCATGAGTTTAAAATGAACGCTGCTCCGTCAGAGAGGGAACGAACCCAACACACACACCTTTGTACCAGTTTCTCAACGAGGTCATGACGAAGAAGCGGATGGCCTGGTTCGAACCTTGCTTCAGCACCGTCGCCGTGAGTCCCTGATACGTTCCCTTAAGGCCTGGACAATCAAACAGCAGCACGGGATTATGATGTCACAAGACAGTCCATCGCAGGCTATGGTGACTGTCTCGTAATAGCAAATACTCGCCACAAGGTGGCAGCACGGGAACAATCCACTGACCTTGTGTTCGTATGATTTCCCTCACGCCGTGGAAAAAGCCTTTGTATTTGGGGTTAGCTGAGGTCTGATCGTGAATAAACTTCACCTGGAATTAAAAAAAACAAATATATATTTAAGGGGAGTGTGATGGTTGGCATGTTCTCCTCTCAGCACTGGGGGTTCCAAGTTTGAATCCCTATCTGGGTGAAGTTTGCACGTTCTCCTCCGGGTCCCACAGTCCAACAACATGGATTTAAGGTAAATCAGATGCTCTAAATTGCCCCATATAGAGTGTGTGTGTGTATGTGAGTGTGTGCCAGTGATAGATTGGCGCCCTGTCCTGGGTGTATCTGCCCAGCGCCTGAGATGTTCTCTCCTGGATGGGCATGGGGCATGGGAAATACATGAATATTTATTTAGGGAAATATAAATGTGAAATGTAAATGCAGACAATCGAAGAAACTACACTGGAAAATCTTTATTTAATTATTTATATAGAGTTTCCATGTTCTCCCCATGTCCGCGTGGGTTTCCTCCAGGTTCTCCGGTTTCCTTCCACAGTCTAAAAACATGGATCAAGTCAAATGAGTTCTCCAAATTGCCCCATATAGAGTGTGTCTGTGTGAGTGAGTGTGTCCAGTGATAGAATGCCCCCCTGTCCTGGGTGTATCTGCCCAGAAACGCCCCTGGATGGACATGGGGAACCCCCCCCCCCCCCCCCCCCCACCCCCCCCCCCGCGACGCACGACCCTCAATTTAGGACTAAGAGAATTATTTATATATAAATAATTTTGATTTATATTAAGTTGCAGAAACTGCGCCCCCTTTCGTCCTCATTTCTACGATTTGGTTTTGCAGCCTCACTATTTACGGCATCCGAAGAGCGAGACGAAACGTAAAGCATCCTTTATATAGAAATAAAGGTGATGTCTCCCGTATATCTCATACCTTTACGGTCTCCATCGGGCAAACCACAAGTACAGCCTCAGCCACACCTGCACCAAGTCCACAGACCAGGCCTCGAGTGCTGTCCAGCTTCCCAGATTCGTCCCGCATTTTGTTACTGAGAAACTCGAAGACACCAAACCTGAGACGACATGAGAATCACACAGTGATTACAGACTGTATTAAAAAAAAAAACCCTGCTGCACGATGGACAGTTCGTCTGTGTGTGTGGATCCATGCGCCACGCTCTTATAATACTTATAATAAAATGTCATAGTTTAAAAATGGCTCGACGCCTGACTACAAAAAGAAATCTATTTCAGAAACATCCGACACGTTTATGTTTGTCCGTTCACTGCCATTTAAAACCAGGAAATTGCTAGCTGGACGTCCTCTGATCTCTGTTTATATCCTCCGTCTGTTCCGCAGGCATTCATTAGCCGGCGGCCAAACGGAGCCCGGGTTTGCCGGGAGTGTTAGCGCAGCACTACTGCACCGTCACAGGGGTTCATACTGCATTAAAAAGTGCACCGCCATCAGAGAGCGGGGGGGGAGGGTATTAGGCAGGTGGATCGTTTCCCGCACTGCGGGGTCACGGTGATGCACTGATGGTGTGTTGCACGGGAACGAGTAGGTCAGACACAATAGTGTTGCTGGATGTTTTTTAACATCGTGTCCACTCTTCGTTAAACAAACCAGGAGGACAGCCATGTGGACATGGGGAGAACATGAAAAACTCCAACCCAGATTCCCAGCGCTCAGGTTGGAGGAGGGGGTGCACCACGCTGACCTGAAATTGTAAATACAGACGTTCTAAAACATTAGGGCAGTATTCTATGTTTCCTTACCTGACCGCCGCTTTGGGAATGGAGCCATAGAGCAGCGAGCTGAGACCTCGGTACAGACCCCTCACCCCATGACCCTGCACCGTCTGCTTCACACAATCAGCTGCCAAAGAACAACATGATTAAATAAAGCATAAAAAAACAGGACACTGGAGTCACATCACTATATAATACTAAGATACTACTATATAGACAGGTAGGCCATGCCCACTTCTTGATCATCTATGTCCTCCTCTTATCATACAGATGGAGTTTGTAGTTCTATAATTACAGACTGTAGTCCATCTGTGTTCTGTATTGGTTCTCTGTTGTCAGGAGCATCACAGAACAGGTATCATTTGGGTGGTGGATTGCAGTGACACTGATGCTCTGAGGGGGTTTTATTGCAGCAGTGCTGCTGGAGTTTCATTTAAACACCTCAGTCACACTGCTGGGATAGGACTAATGCCCCCACCCAATAACCCCTGCTCTGTGGTGGTACTACTGGGGTTCTGACCATTAGAGAACAGATTACACAGGTGGACTACAGAGTGGAACTATAGAACTAAAAAATCCATCTTTACAGATAAGTCCATCCATTATCTTCCGCTTTATCCTCTATTAGGGTCGGGGGAGGGGGGGGGTTCCCCATGCCCATCCAGGGGAGAACGTTTCGGGCGCCGGACAGTTACAGCCAGGACAGGGGGGCAATCTATCACTGAACACACACTCACTCACACACACACACACTCTATATGGGGCAATTTGGAGAAGTCAATTGACTCCATGTTTTTGGACTGTGGGAGGAAACCGGAGAACCCGGAGGAAACCCACGCGGAGACGGGGAGAACATGGAAACTCCACCCAGATGGGGATTCGAACCAGGAATCCCTAGTGCTGAGAGGAGAACGTGGTAAACACTAAGCCGCCTCTTTACAGGTAAGTAAAAGGAGAAAAAAGGGGGCGTGGACAAACTTTTGACTGGTTCTGTATAGTTTTATAATGTTTTTAAATACAGACTTTGCAGCAGTAAACACATACTTCTCAGTTTAAAATATGTGTGAATGATATGCATCACGCCCACTCCTCACACACCCTGCTGTACGTATTGTGTTTTTAAGTTTGAAAACAGTCACGCACAGATTCCTCTGTAGCGCGGAGGGTTCGCCTTCTCGTCCAACTGCAGCTGGGTCTTAACGTACTCCGTTGGAAAAGTGATGCAGATTTCGATCCCTCCAGCGATTCCACCTGTTAAAACAAAGAGGCGCTGTTACCGCTGCGTCCTTCACCTCCTCCGATTTGTGTAAATGTGTCTCGACTCGGGACAGACGGCAATTTACATAAATTAGATCACAAAGAAAGACGACAGGTCTGTGAAGCCTGTGTGGACACGAGCTGCTGCTGCTGCGGTGGAAATGTTTGTAGGTGACGCTCAGTGATACGGGAACATAATGAAAACGTGAAGAATCGGTACAACTTTTTTTTAAATATAATGTTTTTAGCAAAACATAATTATACACATGTGTATACACAACATTCATTCATTCATTATCTCCCGCTTTTTTCCTCTATTAGGGTCATGGGGGGGGGGTTCCCCATGCCCATCCAGGGGAGAATGTTTCGGGCGCTGGGCAGATGCACCCAGGACAGGACGCCAATCCATCGCTGGGCATGTATACACAACAGAACAAGATAAATTCAAAAAATAAATAAATAAAAAAGAATAATTAAGAAGAAAAAGAATCATAGGACATATCATATCAATAAAATGGAGATCAATGGTGTTTTTCTTTTTTACATTTATAAACAACTGCTGATAAACACACTGTGTTTATTTTTTTTACGTTTATAACGTGGGCGTATTTTGCACCTTGTATCTTAGACCACTAGGGGGCCACCTGCATTGTTCCTCCCCATTTACTTAATGTTTCATTTTTGATGTCTTGTATTTATTGTAATTCATGTTTTGCACAAACTATTTGCACGCGTGCACTTTATGTCGGATTGTGTAGTTATGTCGGTTTGTGTAGTTATGTCGGGTTGTGTGGTCATGTCGGGTTGTGTAGTCATGTCGGGTTGTGTAGTTATGTCGGTTTGTGTAGTTATGTCGGTTTGTGTAGTTATGTCAGGTTGTGTAGTTATGTCAGGTTGTGTAAAGAACGCCGTTTCGTTCCACTGTATACTGTACACCACTTTAAATTGTTGGAATGAGAAATAAAAAAAACTAAACGTAAATACTTGAATAAAAAAATTAATAACTAAAATAACTTATAAATAAGATACAGCAATTTACAGCAAACTCAGATTTGTACAACAACATTACAATAAAGTATGATTATTAATTGTACTATAATAATAATTAATAATAAACTCTTTTGCGGACACTTTTTCCACCGATTGATTACATTTTGATTACATCCCCAGTGTAATTATCTAATGGGAGGCACTTATTTATATAATAATAATAATAATTATTATTATTATTTTTATTTTTTTTGCTACTTATTTCATATTCGGGGTTCACAGGGGCGGCCAGCGCACCCCGGCGCCTCCTTAACCCGGCTCAGCCCATAGCTCTGCAGTTGAAGTGTGAGCAGCAGCAGGACCCGCCACGGGCTGCTATTGGCTCTGTGCTCTTCTCCCCACTGAATCCTCCCCTTGGCTTATCTCCAGATTTGAAGGGGTGTGTCGGCAAGCCACAAGTCCTGCTGAGTTAACAGGACACAGCAGGGACGGGGTTCTGCTCTCTGCTGGCTGTGCATGACTGATGATAACACAGCCCGTAATAACAGCTCGCATTCGTAAACTAACAATTATGACAAAAAACACACAAATGCATACATTATAACGCGTGTCTGCGCATTCAGCGTCCCGTCTGCTCTGTTGATTCCTCACAAGGCAATCGATTGTATGGAATTGCAGCTGCATTAATATCTAACCCTCCACATGAGCGTCCCGTCTCTCTCAGCATCGGGTTTAATGATAATAATCTAGTTGCTTGAAATAACTCCGCAGCACTCCGACCGAACTCTATCATCTTTAAAAGGCACCTCGTCTTTGTGCACGGATCTGGAATTCTTCCAGGGAACACTGGGTGCCAGTCCATCAGAGGGTGCAGACAGCCTCCCTCACCTCGTTTTAGTTCAGAATAGCAACAAACCCGCGCCGTCAAAACAATCCGAGATACTACAAGCAATAAGTCCACAATACCTGCGGCATGCAGCACACTATTCATTTTAATATTATATTAATATACTTTTTCGACGCCCACATTCTCGGGTTAAACGTGGAGGACTATTTCCTTTGTGTGAATAGATCACAAAACTTTTCTGCTACCTTATATTTCAAATTCATTCATTCATTCTCTTCCGCTTTATCCTCTATTAGGGTCACGGGGGGGGGTTCCCCATGCCCATCCAGGGGAGAACGTTTCGGGCGCTGGGCAGATACACCCAGGACAGGGGGGCATTCTATCACTGGACACACACTCACTCACACACACACACTCTATATGGGGCAATTTGGAGAACTCAATCGACTTGATCCATGTTTTTGGACTGTGGGAGGAAACCGGAGAACCCGGAGGAAACCCACGCGGACACGGGGAGAACATGCAAACTCCATCCAGATGGGGATTCGAACCGGGAATCCCTAGCACTGAGAGACGAACGTGCCGACCACTAAGCCGGCGTAGTGGTTGGCATGTTCTCCCCTCAGCGCTGGGGATTCCAGGTTCGAATCCCCATTTGGGTGGAATTTCCAACGTAAATTGAATTGAGTTCTCCAAATTGCCCCATATAGTGTGTGTGTGTGTGTGAGTGAGTGAGTGTGTGTCCAGCGATAGATTGCCCCCCTGTCCTGGGTGTATCTGCCCGGCGCCCGAAACTTCTTCCCTGGATGGGCCCCCCCCCCCCCCCCCCCCCCCCCCCCCCCCCCCCCGCCCCGCGACCCTAATAGGAGATTAAGTGGAAGATAATGAATGTATGAATATATTAATTCTGTTATGGCTCACACAATCCACTGATTCATGTCTTTCCTGCTGAACTGGGCTGCTCGTCGGTCGGTCACCCTCACGGAAATTCATCAGACGTTTTTCCCAGCGTTCCGTTAAGCAGGTTCAGTAATCACATGCTCGTTTCCAGGATCCCGTGGTCACTGTACTTTTGGGTACTGTTCTGCCCCGTGACGATCTTTTTCCCCCAGACCATTTTCTTAATTCTAATTTTCTTTTTCGATTGATCCGCCCCATGCTGTCAGAGCTTTCATGATTCCGTAGCTCAGTTTGAGCAAATGCATGCTGACGTGTGATGCTCGCTGTGGTGCATTCGCGCTCTTTGCACACTGCTGTGATTATGCTTATATAACAATAATCCTTCGTCGTTCGCTTCCCGTGACCTGATCTCTGGGCTTTCTACCACTTATTTAAAAACGGCCAGACAAACCCCACTCCGCGGCATGGTGGCTTAGCGTTTTAACATGTTCTCCTCTCAGCACCAGGGATTCCCGGTTCGAATCCCCATCTGGGTGGAGTTTCCATGTCCTCCCCGTGTCCGCGTGGGTCTCCTCCGGGTTCTCCGGTTTCCTCCCACAGTCCAAAAACATGGATCAAGTCAATGGAGTTCTCCAAATTGCCCCATATAGAGTGTGTGTGAGCCCAGCGATAGATTGGCGCCCTGTCCTGGGTGTATCTGCCCAGCACCCGAAACGTTCTCCCCTGGATGGGCATGGGGAACCCCCCCGCGACCCTAATAGAGGATAAAGCGGAAGATAATGAATGAATGAATGAATGAAACCCCACTCCGTACATCATACCGATCTCCTCGTATCGATATTGAAAATGCGAAAATACAAGTTCTTTAGGAATCTGTATAATTGTGCAACCGGTATGTTGAAAAGAAAAAGAAAAAAAAAAGAAAAAAAAAGATGAAGTAAGTCGTGCAGAACCTGTTCTGTTGGTTTGCTTCCTGCTAAAGTGTGTTAAAGTAAATAGACAGAGTGCATGACCAGCAGTGAGGGAGTTTTCATTTCCTTTCTACAACATTATTTATTATTAAGTTGTTTTTATTTTATTTTATTTTTTTATTTATTTGCGTTAATCCGATCTGCGTTTTCTAAAACGAAGCCTCTGCCCCGTTTGTATTACTGATTATCTGCATTACTCTCACCTCCTCACTGCCAACGTGGTGCAAAGGTTATTGATGAGTTAATCTTGCCTCACTTATTGAACCGGGAGCAGGAACGGGACCCTGCTGCAAAGTCCACGGTTAATATCGACGTACGGAGGGAGCACAGGACGCACGCAATGTCACAACCTGTTGTGTCGCCGCACTCTGCGTCCATTTCTATCAACCAGACCGGCGGCACTTTGGACTCGTGGACACGGACGGCGTGTTTGCGTTCGCTCTGTGTGCTCACGAGTCCTGAAGGAAGAGACATTCGAACAGCTGAGTCGACACTTTATCGACCGGGCCGTCGGGGGATACACCGTCACACGTTAAAAATAAGAGCTCTATTCATTAATTAATTCATTAATTTTATGACACTAATCTTAACGATACTGAATCCTCGATTAGGGACGTCACATTAGATTAGGTTTACATTCGGTCACAGCACCCCTGAAGCAATTAGGGTTTTTTGAGGGTGCAATTGAGGGTTTTACTGAAGGACCCACACTGGTAACTTCAGTGGAGCTGGGATTTGAACCCACAACCTTCAGATCGATCGCCCAACCCCCGAGCCGCTGAGCCACCACACCCATCACACCCATCACACCCGGTTTGAAAAGGAAACAGTTTTGAATGGAACGTCATCCGTTGGTTCTCAGTAACTGGTTCATCCAGAACGCAGGACGAGGATCTTAATCACAGACTCACAACTGACCAGCAATCAGTACCTCACATTAAACATCAACACTGTACTAAGGTCCTAAAGTTATACACATACACATGTTAAACTACTGTAGTACAGCAACATAAAACACTGTCCTGCTGTCCTACAGTAACAAGAATGATTAGTACTAATACCCTAAAGTGATAGATATGCTGTACTACTGTTCTATAGTCATTTAGACATATTGTACTAAGGTACTAAAGTAATAGATATGCTGTACTACTGTTCTATAGTCATTTAGACATGCAGTACTAAGGTGCTAAAGTGATAGATATGCTGTACTACTGTTCTACAGTAATTTAGACATGCAGTACTAAGGTGCTAAAGTGAGATATGCTGTACTACTGTTCTATAGTCATTTAGACATATTGTACTAGTGTCCTAAAGTGATAGATATGCTGTACTAATGCTCTATAGTAATTCAGACATGCAGTACTAAGGTCCTAAAGTGATAGATATGCTGTACTACTGTTCTATAGTCATTTAGACATGCAGTACTAAGGTCCTAAAGTGATATATATGCTGTACTAATGCTCTATAGTAATTCAGACATGCTGTACTAAGGTCCTAAAGTGATAGATATAGATACTGTTCTATAGTCATTGAGACATATTGTACTAGTGTCCTACAGTGATAGATAAGCTGTACTACTGTTCTATAGTCTTTGAGACATATTGTACTAGTGTCCTAAAGTGATAGATATGCTGTACTACTGTTCTATAGTCATTGAGACATATTGTACTAGTGTCCTAAAGTGATAGATATGCTGTATTAATGCTCTATAGTAATTCAGACATGCTGTACTAAGGTCCTAAAGTGATAGATGTGATGTACTAGTGTTGTATAGTCTTTGAGACATATTGTACTAAGCTGCTAAAGTGATAGATATGTTGTACTACTGTTCTATATTCATTGAGACATATTGTACTAAGGTGCTAAAGTGATAGATATGCTGTACTAATGCTCTATAGTAATTCAGACATGCTGTACTAAGGTCCTAAAGTAATGCATATGCTATACAATAGTAATTTAGACATACTGTACTAAGGTGCTAAAGTGATAGATATGCTGTACTACTGTTCTATAGTCATTTAGACATATTGTACTAAGGTCCTAAAGTGATAGATATGCTGTACTAATGCTCTATAGTAATTCAGACATGCTGTACTAAGGTCCTAAAGTGATAGATGTGATGTACTAGTGTTGTATAGTCATTTAGACATATTGTACTAAGGTCCAAAAGTAATGCATATGCTATACAATCGTAATTTAGACATACTGTACTAAGGTGCTACAGTGATAGATATGTTGTACTACTGTTCTATAGTAATTTAGACATACTGTACTAAGGTGCTAAAGTGAGATATGCTGTACTACTGTTCTACAGTAATTGAGACATGCTGTACTAAGGTCCTAAAGTGATGCACACACTGTACTACTGTTCTACAGTAATTTAGACATACTGTACTAAGGTGCTAAAGTGAGATATGCTGTACTACTGTTCTATAGTCATTTAGACATGCTGTACTAAGGTCCTAAAGTGATGCACACACTGTACTACTGTTCTACAGTAATTTAGACATACTGTACTAAGGTGCTAAAGTGAGATATGCTGTACTACTGTTCTATAGTCATTTAGACATGCTGTACTAAGGTCCTAAAGTGATGCACACACTGTACTATGGGTTGTACACTAATTCAGAGATTAGTGTCCTAAAGTAATGGACATGCTGTACTACAGCAGTTGAATATCTATGTATTGATGTAGGACCTGAGTACAGTTCGGTTCCTATAGAACACTAGTACAGCACATGTGTTCCATTAGAACTTTAGTAATTTAGTCATAAAGCGTTTGTCCTGCAGTTCTACATGTTCTACAGTAACAGATGTTTGGTACTCGTTTCCTGAAGTGCGGTACTACAGTTCACGGTACTATGGAAATGTCGTGGTATTAATTTAGATTACAGTTCGTTCGTTATTAAAGTGTTAATGAGACGGTGAGGTCGTTTTGAAGGCAGCGGTCGCTGTTCTGACGCGGCTCCCAAACTTGTCGGGACTTGTTCAGGTGAAGTTAGTTAGTTAGTTAGTTAGTTAGTTAGTTAGTTAGAGTGGACTCACCCGCTAGAATGGCTTTCCCCGGGTGAGTGAGCTTGGCTTTCCCGGCCGCAGCGGCTGCAGACAGGCAGCGGGGTCTGGGGACCGGGCTGAAGCCCTGCGCTCCGGGCATCTTACAGACTCACTGAGCTGGGACCGCGATCCGGGACGAGCCGGGGACCTCGAGCTCTCCACGGGCGGCGGGCTGAGGGCAGAGAGCGGCGGGCTGAGGGCAGAGAGCGGCGGGCTGAGCGCTGCTCTGGCGGGCTGAGGGCGGAGGGCGGCGGGCTGAGGGCGGAGGGCTGAGCGCCGGAGGCTGACAGCTTCCTCGGTTCCTCGGTTCCTCTGACGGCCGAACATCAGCCCCGTGGGCGGGGCCTCGCCTCCCTCTCCGGAGCGCCGGCGTTTCACAAACAAAGCTGTTTAAGGTGGAACGGAATCCGCGGAGACCCGCAATAAACCCACAGAGTTACAATTAAACCGCGTTATTCAGAGTTCTAACCACGGTTTACAATTTAAACAAAGATTAATGAACAAAACTATGCTTTACTGCCAAGTTCACAGTCATATCCTCCGTTTAAAACGTTTAGCTGCACAGATAATACAGTTAAACTATTATTATTATTATTATTATTATTATTATTATTCAATCATTATCACCCGCTTAATCCTATATTAGGGTCGCGGGGGGGGGGTTCCCCATGCCCATCCAGGGGAGAACGTTTCGGGCGCTGGGCAGATACACCCAGGACGGGCGCCAATCTATCACTGGACACACACACACTCACACACTCTATATGGGGCAATTTGGAGAACTCAATTGACTTGATCTATGTTTTTGGACTGTGGGAGGAAACCGGAGAACCCTGAGGAAACCCACGCGGACACGGGGAGAACATGGAAACTCCACCCAGATGGAGATTCGAACCGGGAATCCCTAGCGCTGAGAGGCGAACGTGCTAAACCACTAAGCCACCGTGCCGCCCAATCCATATAATATATATATAAAGATTGTAATCATAACCATAAGCAGGTGTCACCTCACAAAATATACATCCTAGTTTTAAGTCCCTCGGAGAAGTCTGCATGTCCTCCCCGTACCTGTGTCCAAACATGTGCTAGTAGTTCATATTTGAAAAGACCGAATCGGCAAAATAGCCTAGGAGAATTCCATAACACTATTAAATAAATCATTTAATCACGTCAGGCTTTTAATCATGTTAACGGATTTGATGGCATGCGAATCGTGCAAACGTCATAGAAGAACGAATCATTCTCTGACAGGTGGACGATTTCACAATGTGGCAGACGAGTAAAGATTACAGTCCATCAGATAGAGCTGCAGTGGGAACAATGGAACATATATATATATATATATATCAGATAGAGAGAGAGAGAGAGAGAGAGAGAGAGATTGTATAAAAGAGATTGTATTAAAAAAAAAGTATAAAAGTGTAAGATACTTCTACAGTAGTAGTATATCTTTTTCTCTGCATATTTTGTTAGGCCCGTGTATTTTGTTCTCTAATAGACAAAACCCTAATGTTGTTTCCAAATTGATAATGTTTCTAATACTTGACTTTGAAAAAAGTGCAAATAATTAGTATTAATTTATAACATTGTAGTTTTATTTTATTAATTTTTTTTTTTTTCAGGGGGGGTGTTTCTCTTATCATGTATTTATATAGTTGATCGTGGGAATGTACAATTGAATTGTATAATTTTAAAACTATTTTTTTGTTGTATTCATTCTTTTTGATGAAACTCAGGGACGTTAGGGACTTTTACACTGAAAGGCGGTACAGCGGAGGGTTTGCGTAACCTCCAACTTACACACACAATACTAGCGCACTAAGAAGAATCTCAGAGTCCGCCGTCAAAGTAAAAGTCCTCCCGCACTCCGCAGGACGGTAGTAGGCCGTCCGTGACGTCACGGTGGTCTTACGCCGCTGGAACAGAAGGTTGCGGCAGAAGGACGAAAGTGTTCGAAAGTGAAGCTTTGATCTCAGAAGCGACATGTATGTCATTTTATTACATTACTAAAGTAAACCTTTAAATAACCTTTACGCCTTTACGTGTTGATCGCGGGGAGGACATTGGAGAGGACATTTGAGAGGACATGTTCAGCTTTGGCTTCTGATCACATTAGATTCATCTTTAATTAAAACATTTATAAAGGCTCTTTTAATCTTTAATAGTAATTAAATTACTTCTACATTCCGATTTATACATTAACGTTCTTTATAAAAGAAAAGCTCATACTTTTTTTTTGTAGAAAAGTGAAATGAGTTTGTAATTTATTACAAATAATTTGCTTTACTATCAAAACATTTACAATATGATGACAATAATAATAATAATAATAATAATAATAATAATAGTTGTTCATTCATTCACTTCCGCTTAATCCTCTAATGGGGTCGTGGAGGGGGGGGGGTCGATTGTTTCCCATGCCCTTCCAGGGGAGAAGGTTCCGTGCGCTGGGGCAGATACATCCAGGACAGGGCGCCTCTCTGAGAACACGTACACACACTCACACATACTATATGGGGTAATTTAGAGCATTCAGTTCACCTTGAATCCATGTTTTGTGGGAGGAAAGTGGAGAACCCAGAGGAAACCCATGTGGACACGGGGAGAACATGCAAACTCCAACCAGATTGGGATTCGAACCTGGTTCCCCAGCACTGAGAGGAGAACATGCTCACCACTAAGACACCCTGCCGTCCCAATAATTCTTGTAATAATAATATTAATAATAATAATTCAGGGACGGCACGGGGGCTTAGTGGTTTAGCATGTTCTCCTCTCAGCTCTAGGGATTCCCGGGGGGAATCCCCATCTGGGTGGAGTTTCCCCATGTTCTCCCCGTTTCTGCGTGGGTTTCCTCCAGGTTCTCCGGTTTCCTCACTCACAGTCCAAAACACATGGATCAAGGGGCAATTGAGTTCTCCAAATTGCCCCATATAGAGTGTGTGTGTGAGTGTGTGGAGTGCCCAGCGATGGATTGGCATCCTGTCCTGGGTGTATCTGCCCAGCGCCCGAAACGTTCTCCCCTGGAGAACATGGGGAACTCACCCCCACGGGGATTCAAACCCCTAACAGAGGATAAAGCGGAAGATAATGAATGAATAATAATAATAATAATAATAATAAAAATAGTTTATTGTAAAATGTTTATTGTAATTTATGTTTATACGTATGTTATAAAACATTAATAGGTTCTTTGGACGCTGATTCCAGTAAAAAGTTTGGGTATAAATTTATTTCAGAGTTGATTTGTTATTATAATTTTATTAGTTATTAGTTACTATAAATAGCACCGTTGCTTTTAGGGTTTCAGGTTTAAAACTCTATAAATCTGCGTCGGGGTCAATTTAACAAACTTGAACTTTTTAAATTGTTTTTTATAATCAGACACGATGGCCGTCCCTCCGTCATACTCAGACCTGGGGAAAGCAGCCAAGGATATCTTCAGCAAGGGCTACGGTAAGTTAATAACATGTTCTTTTATATTCTTTTCTTTATTTATACACTTTTCTGGCATAAATACAACAAATAAAACAATATAACATTAATAAAACAGTAGAAACACAAAACATATAGATAATAACAATAACGCAAGAAGAAAAGCAAAATTAAAAAGCAGCAACAGAAGTAAAAACAGCCGTTACAGGTTAAAAGCTTTGAGGAGTGATTTAAATGAAGGCAGATCAGAACTCTCGTATTTGTTTGTTACGGTTAAGTGAAGGTGCGCAGTGGATTGAGTGAAGCTGTTGAGTGAAGCTGTTGAGTGGACCTGTTGAGTGAACCTGTTGTCTGGCTGAACGCGTTTTCCGTTTTCAGGTTTTGGAATCGTGAAACTGGACCTTAAGACGAAATCACACAGTGGAGTGGTGAGTTCATCTCCGTCTCGTCTCACACTTTCTTACCTTGTCAGCGTTTCCGGTCAGGGAGGAGGAGTCTTCCATTGAGCCTTGGTCCTCACAAGGTTTCTCCTAACACCACCAGGACGTTTTTCCTTGCCACGGTCACTTCTGCTTACTCTTCGGGGTCCTTCGGCTCTTCAGGGCTTAGAACACCGTGCTGTAAAGCTGCTTTGAGAAAATAAAGAAATGATTAATAGACGGACACAGTCAGCTCGATGCTGATTTTATTTTATTTTCATTTCTAATCGGATGATTTAACTGGTAATTCAGTAAAAGCTCTTCTTGATACCCATTTATTTATTTACTAACCTCCTTTTCTTTCATATTGGTCGTCAGGAGTTTAATACCTCTGGTTCCTCTAATATGGACACCGGAAAAGCTGGTGGAAATTTAGAAACCAAGTACAAGCTGAAGGAACTGGGACTAAGCCTCAACCAGAAGTGGAACACCGATAACACTCTCGCTACAGAGATTTCCGTGGAAGACCAGGTCAGAGAATCCACTCTGAAGTCCCATATGATTCTATTTTAATGTCTTTGTGGTATTTTTTTTTAGTTTTAAAGACATGTTTTTATGTCTAACAGCTGGCCAAAGGCTTAAAAATTGCCCTGGACACATCGTTTGTACCAAACACGGGGTAAGTATCCGTTAAAACCATCAATAACGGCACCTTTGGATCACCTGTTTATAAGAGCGGTGCGGCTGCCATGTTGTTCAGGGGAACATGGCTGCGATCTACACTCTCACCACAAGATGTCGCTAAATCCCTAACATTTGTCCCAATGAAAATAAAGCTTCTAATACACATGCACGCTCTTTCTTTAACATAGTAAGAAAAGTGGCAAACTAAAGACGGGCTACAAGCGCGACTACATCAACATGTCGTGCGACGTCGACCTCGAGGGGCCGGTCGTCCATTCTGCGTCTGTTTTGGGCTACATGGGCTGGCTGGCTGGCTATCAGCTGGCGTTTGATACAGCGAAGTCCAAACTGGTGCAGAACAACTTCGCTCTGGGTTACAGGACCGAAGACTTTCAGCTTCACACCAACGTGTAAGTGTAACGTGCTAGAAAACAATTTAATCAACTAATCGGGTTTTAATAAAAGGGATTAAATGTGCATACAGTGCTTACACACAGAGGAAGCCGTCCTCCACATTTAACCCTTGACACACTCACACTGTATGGGGCAATTTAAAGCATTCAATCAATCAATCAAAAAAAAAAATCAACTTACCTTGAATCCATGCTGTGGGAGGAAAACCGGAGAACCTTGGAGGAAACCCACACAGACAGAGGGAGAACATGCAAAATCCACCCAGATTGGGAGTAGAACCTGGATCCCCAGCTCTGAGAGGAGAACATGCTAAACCACAATGCCATCCCTGTTTTTTTTTTTTTAATTGTCCAGTATTGGACCGTGATGTGTGGTTAATAATAACGAATTCTGTTTTTCGCAGCAACGATGGAACTGAATTTGGAGGCTCTGTCTATCAGAAAGTGAACGAGCAGCTGGAGACGGCGGTCACTTTGGCTTGGACCGCCGGCAGCAACAACACACGCTTTGGCATCGCTGCCAAATACAAGTTAGATGGGGATGCCTCTTTGTCTGTGAGTTGGGCTCTTTCGACTCCTTTGGCAATTATAAATAATTAGACAATTGATGATTGTCGCATCATAAAAAAAATAAAAAAATAAATATATACAAAATATATGAAATACAAAATACATCTAACAAACCTGTAGTTCTGCAGAATTACGTCTCCTAACGAGAAACACAAAGGGTTAAACAGAGATCAGAGACAGAACTGTAAACGGATGAAACCAGTTTTTAAAATTGGGTTTCTGTTTGCCACACCTTTATCAAAAAGCATGTTCGTTCTAGTCATTAAGATCCCGAAAGCCTAATTAATAACGCAGCAGTAGTACGTTACATCATTTACATATTATAAAACAGGTAGTTCCTGTTTTAGAAGTACATCATTTTAAATCATAAAATACTGATTAATAGAAACAGTCGATTCCCTATCAGCACTAAACCTGCTACTGCTGCTGTTCCAAAATTTGGCCACCAGATGGCAGTGTTTTATTGTTAGAGAAACGAGATCTGCTTTTACTTTAGAAACCGGACTAGATTACGTGGCGGAAGAGCGGATTATTAACGATTTTGCTTTCAATAAACACATTTCTTTAGTTTTATTTTATTATAGTGTGTTTGTAAACGTTTTATAAAAGCAATAAGACACTGCAGGCTGTGTATTATTGTAGTAAATCACTCGTCGGGACTAATAACACCTCCTTCCCTTCCCACGGAAACACTCAGTCAATCTGATTTTAAGTTAAAACAGTTAATTAATTAAGCAACTACGGAATCCTGTCTGATATAAACAGTGGTTCATGGTCATGAGGGGTTAATTATGTTTGCTCATTAGACCTCATGACGTCTGCTTCTCTTGTAGGCCAAGGTCAACAACGCCAGTCTGATTGGAATCGGTTACACTCAGTCTCTACGACCAGGTAACTATAAACTTTCAAACCGTAAATCTGCGGTTCTTCCATTACATCACGATAACGTTTACTGTACACCCGACCCCATCCTGTATTCGTTTAGGGGTGAAGCTGACCCTCTCTGCGCTCGTCGATGGTAAGAACTTCAACACCGGAGGCCACAAGGTCGGAATGGGCTTCGAAATCGAAGCATAGACGTCCCCCTGCGGCGAGAGGCGGACGGACGGACGGCCGGGCCGGTCCACACCGATAGTCTTTATTTTCCTTCCTCGTGCACAAAGGTTACCAAAGTGAAGAGCGCAGCACTGATGGGGACCGTTCCTGCACGCTCTGATCCTCACTGACCTTCTACAGTAAACACTCCCCGATGATAAATGCCCCAGCGCTGGTAGGAATGTGTTCAGAAGCCTGTGTGTGTGTGTTTGTGTGTGTGTGTGTGTGTGTGTTTGCATCCTGCAGTCTGCTGTTAGAATAACACTCCGGCCATTTAAAGCCCACTCTGCCCCGTCGCTCGGCTTCACTGTTAGATGGCAGTCGATGTTTATTACTCTCACCTCCGTTCGTCTCGTTTGATTACAGAAAGCCGATTTGCATAATTTCCAATAAGAGTGCAGCGCGTTCCTGTAGCTGTCTGTGAGATTTCCATATGAAAATTAGAGGACGTTAGAGACGCAACGGTAACGTTTACACGGCAAGATTCAACTCGTACAACAGCAATAAGGTTCTATACTGTCAGGTGTATACAGTACGTTGTACATTAACGTTGGCCATCGATTGGATGAACCTGATTACGGACGGAATATTTATCTTTTTTCACCGGTAGCTGACAAATTTAATAAAGAGTTAAGCTTTAAAAGTTGCCTTGTGTGGGGTTTTTATTTTGTTTCTATACTTTTATCTGTTTTATAATCAGTGCTGACGTTAAAGGAACCTGCGATCAATCGTTCTAACAAAGCATCTGCAAAATAACGTAAAACTAAATGTAAGCGAATCATACAGACAAATATTTGTTCCAATGAACATGTCACCAAAACATCAGCTATATACTGAAATATATATATATATATAAACATACACAGTGTTGTACATATAGTTTTTCATTGATTGGATTAACCTGATTATGGATGGAATATATTCATTCATTCATTATCTTCAGCTTTATCCTCTATTAGGGTTGTGGGGGGTGGGTTCCCCATGCCCATCCAGGGGAGAACGTTTCAGGCGCTGGGCAGATACATCCAGGACAGGACGCCAATCCATCGCTGGGCACACACTCACTCACACAGACACTCTATATGGGGCAATTTGGAGAATTCAATTGACTTGATCCATGTTTTTGGACTGTGGGAGGAAACCGGAGAACCCGGAGGAAACCCACGCGGACACGGGGAGAACATGGAAACTCCACCCAGATGGCGATTCGAACCGGGAATCCCTAGAGCTGAGAGGTATATATATATTTATTTTATTAATTTTTTTATTTTTTTTACACTGGTAGTTGACAAATTGTAATAAAGAATTAAGGAATAAAAGTTGCCTTGTTTTTTTCCCCCCTCATATATTTGAGAATTTAAGTTTGCCCATGTGAGCCCCTTCAGTGAGGGATAAATCTCAAGTTGGGATAAATGGAAGTCGCTCTGAAATAATAAATAATAAATATAACGAAGACGTCGCGGTGTCGCCAAATCATTTCCTTAAAACTTTTAATGAGAATGTGGAAAATTGGAATTAACATGAAAATGCTGTCGGTCTCATAATATTACACTTCTAACGTTCACATGTTTATATTTTCATTTCCTCTCCCGTCTCATTGGACACGATATGAACAAAAGTATTGGGATAGGCCTCGATCATTTAATTCAAGTATGTAATTCACTCCAGCGGCCGCCCCTGCGACCGCCTGCTTCCAACGGAGTGAGAATTATTAGATTACGACTCGTTATCGAGTTAAATGAGCACGGTCCGCTGAGTCCGGTGGGAAAGAACTCCACCAGAGACCTCTGTGATGAAGCAGAGCACGGGCCGCGAGCCGGTTCCCCTCCTCTCACATCGGTGTCTGACCTCACAGACGCCGTTCTGGACGGACGGGCAATTCATCGGCAAAGATTTTCATTCATTCATTCATTATCTCCCACTTTATCCTCTATTAGGGTCGCGGGGGGGGGGGGTTCCCCATGTCCATCCAGGGGAGAACGTTTCGGGCGCTGGGCAGATACACCCAGGACAGGGGGGGCAATCTATCACTGGACACACACTCACTCACACACACACACACTCTATATGGGGCAATTTTGGAGAATTCAATTGACTTGATCCATGTTTTTTGACTGGGGAGGAAACCGGAGAACCCGGAGGAAACCCCCGTGGACACGGGAAGAACATGGAAACTCCACCCAGATGGGGATTTGAACCGGGAATCCCTAGTGCTGAGAGGAGAACATGCTAAACCACTAAATGAACTTGTTTTATTTAGCTATAAAGGACGAACCGCTGCTGTAGGCATGATGTGCATGTCCCAATACTTTTGCCCACGTGTTCTCTTTAAGGCAGTAATATGTTCCGTCTCGTTAATGGTTAATGACTTACATTCAGGTGAGTACATCTTTAAAAACCCAAACAGACGGCGCGCGGTGATGTCTGAGTAATGCCTTCATCGTTCCGAGGTGTCCCACACGGGAACGGACGTCCCTCCAAAAAAACCTTTCAGAAAGCTGGTGCCTCGGGCTTCTGGATCAGAGAAGATTGACCTTGGCCACCACCTGTTTGCACCCGGTGCGTGAAAACTCGCGCTCCGCCACCGAATAGTAGCCCAGCTCCTCGGCCAGGCGTTCCACGTGCGAGCGCTCGGGGTAGAACCCTTCGCGAGACATCTCGTCCATGAAGCACTCGATGACGTGGGACTTCTCCAGAAGTGTCAGGGGCAGCAGTTCAGCCTCGGTCCAGAGCTCGTGATGCTGGACGAGGTTCCTGTGCAACAGCGCGTTCAGCTCCGGGCTCCGGTGGCCCCTGCCGGCGGCGGCGAAGCTGGACGAGTTCTGCAGCACGAACTTGGTGATGTCTTCGTGTCCCAGGTTGCCGATGAGGATGTAGATGGCGTTCAGGTATTCGTTGGTGTCCTGGTTCTGAACGAGGCCGAGCACCGTGTCCAGCAGCTTGGCGGGCATGTGCTCCATCTCGTCGAACACGAAGAGCGGGATCTTCTCCTCTTCCTCGGCCTGGGTGACCACCTTGGAGACCCGCGAGGTCAGAGCCTGGCTGCAGAGGGGGACGTCCCCTTCCGTGGGACAGTGGTGAAGCGCAAAGTATTGCATGACCAGCTGCTCGCCCACCACGGAACGGAAGTGATGCGTCAGCAGCCTCCCTATGTGACTCTTCCCCACTCCACTCGGGCCCAGCAGAGACAGAACCAGAGGTTTGCTGTGGACGTAGGTGGACAGGTAATCGTGCAAATGTTCCAGGAGGCCCTCGGTGGCCTCCGGCTGTCCGAAAACCTCCCTCTTGAGAGTTTTCTCGAGCCCCTCCAGGTCGTACTTGAGCACATGGTCATCCAGGTTCTCGAAGGCGTTGTAAACCTGCAGGAAGACGATGACGCTCAGCAGGACGAGGCAGTGCTTGGCCCGGCTTCGCTCCTTGTTCGGGACGGCCCGGCGCTTGGTCTCGGGGTAAAGGACCCGCGTTTTTTTCCGTTTCTTTCTCTTGCACATGTTAAGGCTGTGCTCGGGATCCACCGGATCGAACGTGAAGATCTTCGGGCTGGTCGAGGGGAAGCCGACGGGCTGTGCCGCTGAAGCCGCCCGTCCCAGCTGGCGCCTCTTCAGGGACTGATACTTGTGACGGATTCGTACCACGGCTCGCACCGTCGCCGAAAGCTTGGAAAACATGGACCTCCCGCTTTCCGTGCTCTCCATTTTCCTGATGGGTTGCTTCTCAGGGGTGTGCCGGTCTCCTGTCTGCAAAAAAGCATGAAAAACCAAAAAATGATAAGGACATCGACATCATCATCATCATTCGAATTATGAGAACGTTAACTTCAAAGCTGACTGATTAATTCATTCATTCATTATCTTCCGCTTTATCCTCTATTAGGGTCGGGGGGGGGGGGGGTTCCCCATGTCCATCCAGGGGAGAAAGTTTTGGGCGCTGGGCAGATACACCCAGGACAGGACGCCAATCTATCACTGGACACACACTCACTCACACAGACACACTCTACATGGGGCAATTTGGAGAACTCAGTTGACTTGATCCATGTTTTTGGACTGTGGGAGGAAACCGGAGAACCCGGAGGAAACCCACGCGGACACGGGGAGAACATGGAAACTCCACCCAGATGGGGATTCGAACCAGGAATCCCCAGCGCTAAGAGGAGAACATGCCAACCACTAAGCCACCGTGCCGCCCCGACTGATTAATTATTGGGGAAACATTTTGGATGCTATATCAAACACAGGTTATGTACTTAATATATAAAGGTTATGAGATGCAAACGAATTGCGCTGCAGCACGATCGGACAAAAAGCTTCAGATCGTTGCATAAGTTTGTGGTTCGTCTTCCTTTTTTCGAACATGACGACGGCGTTATTAAGAGAGGCCTACACTGCTTTCACTTTGCTCATGTGGAGCAGCGGAGGCTGAGCGCTGGTGTTAAACCACATCGTTATTTCAGAGGCTTTGGTGATGATCACGAAAAACATTCGTCTCCTGAGCGTGACATAAAGAAACCCATTTATTTAATAAAAAAAAAAAAATTATATTAAAAATCACACTTACAACCAAATTCCCAGATGTGGGCATAACCACCATGGTGCTGACTACAGAATGCAGACCGATGGTTTTCGGTGGTGTATGTATGTAACACGGCTTTGAGAAATACTGGGTTGGAGGTTCAAATCCCAGGGCCACCATTAGATCACCTTTAATCACCTTTAATCACACAGTAAACCAACACATGGACAGAACAACTGCCCCTGCCTGAGTACGATGATCTAAAGTAGAGTGACCCCCCCCCCTCCCAGGGTCAGAGGTGTTTGTGTTGCAGCTTGTTTTAAGGGAAAATAGCCGAGGGGCATTTGCTACCGAATCCTAAATCTTTTTTTTTTTTTTTTTACATATCGTTATATAAATATTAATAATGTTCGAGATAGCAAATGAATCAGATAATTGTCTTATATGTCAGAAGAAACGTCTGCAGAATAGTTTTTAAAACCATTAAAACAATCACAAAACGACGATTTCAGTAAAATAAAGTGTCCTGTTGATGTTAAAGCGGATTTGCATTTTCGAAAAGGTTTTTTTTCAGGTTTTTCTTTTGTTATTTTAGAGTCTTATAAAACCTTTGAGTTCGCAGTGAGCGGCAGACCTGTATAGACAGGCACAGTCCTGTGTGTGTGTGTGTGTGTGTGTGTGTGTGTGTGTGTGTGTTAGAGAGAGAGAGGGAGAGAGAATGCAAATTGAAAAGTTTGAAACAAAAGGCCACACAGACCTTACAATCTAAATGCAGCCGGTCTCACCGGTTCAGAGATGCAGCACATCAGGTAACAGCACCCACCCAAAACACCCCCTGCATTTTTAAGCCCGGCGGACCGGTGATCCAGCGCTGGACGGACGGGAGAGACACGAGGAATGCGCTCCTTACTGCTCCTCTTTCTTCCTCCCCCAAAAATCCCTCATCCCCCGTTAAAGCCCCACACTTGAACCTTCTCCCCGCGCCGCCGATACAGAACGGCTCTTGTTTCCTTCCTGGAAATCCTGCCCCGTGCAGAAGAACCCAGCAGCCTGCAAAACATCAGAGTGCATCCAGCACCGAAACGCCTGCTTTCACTGGAGAGTTGGAAACGTAAGTCAAACGGATCAGAAGCGGCCCCTGCACCGGACCCGGCCCCCGGGGCCACGGCGGCGCTGTGCGGAACATGAGCTGGCTGAACTGAAAAGGGGAACTCGAGTGGCAGTTAAGAGATAACCAAACTTCTGCAAAGATGTAGCTGCATGAAGAAGAAGAAGGAAACCTGAGCTCGGGGCACCGGCTGCGCAATGGCGCGCAGAGCGCAGTGGACTCACCATGGCGTGGCGGCGGGCTGGAGCTGGACGGACCCTCAAACTCGAGGACGAGCCCTGCTCATGGTAAACAGATGGACAGCCGAATAGGTGGCCCTTTTCTTTTCGGGCACACACACACACACACACACTCACACACTCACTCACTCACACTCAGCAGCTCGACTCAGAGCGTTAACACTCCTCCCCTCTGCTCCTCCACTAAGCTCCACCCACTTCCTCTCTCCAGCTGTGCGGACTGCAGCTGCGCTGTGGGCTGATGTGATGTGATGGGCAGGAGGCAGCACACTCTCACAGCCGCAGACGTCTGCAGACGTCGAGGGAGTGACCCGACGCTCAGGCCGTTTCCGAAGAAGTTGCGAGGCGTTTTTTTTTTTTTTTTTTTAACAGGAATCGGATTTCTTTTAAACCTCTGAAAGAAAAGTCCAAGAGGAAGTGACTGAGTTAAAAAAATAAAGAATGCATTTCATAAAAATAAAACGTACTGACTGATTTAGTTCCTTCCACTGATCATACAGATGGACTCTGTCGTCCTAACATACTGTGTTAGTCTGCTTCACTCTGTGGTGGAAATAATATTCTCTTGAGACATTCATTCATCCATCCATTATCTTCTGCTTTATCCTCTAATAGGGTCTAATAGGTTTCCTCTAATGGGGGGGGGTGCTGGGCAGATACACCCAGGACAGGGCGCCAATCCATCGCTGGACACACACTCACTCACACAGACACACTCTATATGGGGCAATTTGGAGAACTCAATTGACGTCATCCATGTTTTTGGACTGTGGGAGGAAACCAGAGAACCCGGAGGAAACCCACGCAGAGACGGGGAGAACATGGAAACTCCACCCAGATGGGGATTCGAACCGGGAATCCCTAGCGCTGAAAGGAGAACATGCTAAACCACTAAGCCTTAGTGTAATCATATCATCATAATAAGACATAATAACTGTAGAAGTTTCTTCATTGTTATATTCAAACACAAATGGTTAAGATGAATCACTCACACAGAGCAAAAACATATTCTCCTCCACAATTCCCACAGAGCAGGTATTATTAGGGTGGTGGAAGATTCTCAGTACTGCAGTGATACTGACATGGTGGTGCAGGTGTGTTGTGCTGCTGAACAGAGAACAGTGCAGTAATCAAAACACATCATCCACCACCCTAATAACACCTGCACATAAAACATCCACCACCCTAATAACACCTGTACATAAAACATCCACCACCCTAATAACACCTGTACATAAAACATCCACCACCCTAATAACACCTGTACATAAAACATCCACCACCCTAATAACACCTGTACATAAATAATCCACCACCCTAATAATACCTGTACATAAAACATCCACCACCCTAATAATACCTGTACATAAAACATCCACCACCCTAATAACACCTGCACATAAAACATCCACCACCCTAATAACACCTGTACATAAAACATCCACCACCCTAATAACACCTTCACATAAAACATCCACCACCCTAATAACACCTGTACATAAAACATCCACCACCCTAATAATACCTGTACATAAAACATCCACCACCCTAATAACACCTGCACATAAAACATCCACCACCCTAATAACACCTGTACATAAAACATCCACCACCCTAATAACACCTGTACATAAAACATCCACCACCCTAATAACACCTGTACATAAAACATCCACCACCCTAATAACACCTGTACATAAAACATCCACCACCCTAATAACACCTGTACATAAAACATCCACCACCCTAATAATACCTGAACATAAAACATCCACCACCCTAATAATACCTGAACATAAAACATCCACCACCCTAATAACACCTGTACATAAAACATCCACCACCCTAATAATACCTGTACATAAAACATCCACCACCCTAATAACACCTGTACATAAAACATCCACCACCCTAATAACACCTGTACATAAAACATCCACCACCCTAATAACACCTGCACATAAAACATCCACCACCCTAATAATACCTGTACATAAAACATCCACCACCCTAATAACACCTGCACATAAAACTTGTTCTCCCTGTTTTTCTTCCGGATTCTCCGGTTTCCTTCCACGCTTCGAGAACATGGATTCAGGGTAAATTCAGTGCAGTAATTGGCCCCTGTGATGGATAGATGTCTGTGTCCTGAACATTCTCCCCTGGATGGACATGGGGAGCCCACTGTGACCCTAATAGAAGATAAAGCGCAGGATAATAGAGATAGATTTGTAAACATAGAAGTAACTTTCACCATTCACAGCCAATAAAAAGCACGTAGACCGTCAGAGAACAGATTAGACTAACGGAGTATTAATCAGTAGATTAAGACTATAATCTGTAATCTGAAATACAAAGTCCATCTATATGGATCAAATGGATGACAGTTGCAAAAAAACCAAAAAGAAAATAAAAAATAAATAATAAAAATATTAATGTGTACCTAAAATCATGGCTATTCTGTATAATAGTCGATTCGCGTGTGTTTGAAGCTGTAGATTAAAGAATAAACGTTGTGAGAGAGAAAGTGAGTCAAAAAAACAAACAAAAAAAAAAACAAAAAAAAACCCGAAATATGTAAAAATTAAAACGACAAAAAAAAACTATTTTCTAGGTTTATTATCTAGATCTAAGTTTTTCCCTAATAGTTTTATAACAGGTTTCTTTCCCCTGAATAAACTTCTTTGTAAATTCACCTAGAAATACATAAATTAAAAAAACGAGACTTTTCAAGGGACTTTTAATTTGTATGTGTTAGCCGTCGGCTAAAGCGTGCCGGCGGACTTTTATTTTGACGCAAACAAAGCTCTGGATCCGGAGGTGGAGGGTGACAGCTGGGATTTCATGGCTGAACTTTAATTGTTGTCTGTTTTTTCGGATGATTGCGTTAGTTTAATGTTGTTGGAGCGTTATTAATGCGTTATTAATGCGTTATTAAGGTGTAATAGTCCCGCGCGGTGGTTCGGCTCGGCTCGGCTCGGCTCGGTTCGGCTCGGAGCCGCTGTGTCGGTTCGTTTGGACTCATGAGCAGCGTGTCTCTGGTGGTGGTCCGTCTGGAGCTCGCGGAGCGGTCTGTGCTGCCTCAGAGCTTCAGCTACAGCGCAGGTACCTCAGGAACCCCGGGGAACCCAGGAACCCCGGGGAACCCAGGAACCCTGAGGAACTCAGGAACCCCGGGGAACTCAGGAACCCCGGGGAACTCAGGAACCCCGGGGAACTCAGGAACCCCGGGGAACCCAGGAACACCGGGGAACTCAGGAACCCCGGGGAACTCAGGAACCCTGAGGAACCACGGGACTTATAGTTCTCCAGTTCCATTCTGTAGTCCATCTGTCTGCGTTCTACAGTACACACTGTGTTCTCTAACAGTACCCCCACAGAACAGGGGTTAGCGGGTGGGGGCTTTAGTCCTATCCCAGCAGTCTGACTGAGGTGTTTAAACCCACACAAAAGAACACCCTCACTCCCCTTGCTCCCTCATTAGGGTGTAGTCACTCCCTTGATAAGGTATAGTCACTGTCTTGTTAGGGTGTAGTCGCTCCCTCATTAGGGTGTAGTCGCTCTTTTCATTAGGGTGTAGTTGCTCCCTCATTAGGGTGTAGTCGCTCTTTTCATTAGGGTGTAGTCGCTCTTTTCATTAGGGTGTAGTCGCTCTTTTCATTAGGGTGTAGTCGCTCCCTCATTAGGGTGTAGTCGCTCTTTTCATTAGGGTGTAGTCGCTCCCTCATTAGGGTGTAGTCGCTCCCTCGTTAGGGTGTAGTCACTTCCTTGATAGGGTGTAGTTGCTCCCTCATTAGGGTGTAGTCGCTCCCTCGTTAGGGTGTAGTCACTTCCTTGATAGGGTGTAGTTGCTCCCTCATTAGGGTGTAGTCGCTCCCTTGATAAGGTATAGTCACCCACTCGTTAGGGTGTAGTTGCTCCCTCGATAGGGTATTGATAAGGTTATTCTCTTAGGGTGTAGTCGCTCCCTCATTAGGGTGTAGTCACTCCCTTGATAAGGTATAGTCACTCTCTTGTTAGGGTGTAGTCGCTCCCTCGTTAGGGTGTAGTCGCTCCCTCATTAGGGTGTAGTCGCTCCCTCGTTAGGGTGTAGTTGCTCCCTCATTAGGGTGTAGTCGCTCCCTCGTTAGGGTGTAGTCGCTCCCTCATTAGGGTGTAGTCGCTCTTTTCATTAGGGTGTAGTCGCTCTTTTCATTAGGGTGTAGTTGCTCCCTCATTAGGGTGTAGTCGCTCTTTTCATTAGGGTGTAGTCGCTCCCTCATTAGGGTGTAGTCGCTCCCTCGTTAGGGTGTAGTCACTTCCTTGATAGGGTGTAGTTGCTCCCTCATTAGGGTGTAGTCGCTCCCTTGATAAGGTATAGTCACCCACTCGTTAGGGTGTAGTTGCTCCCTCGATAGGGTATTGATAAGGTTATTCTCTTAGGGTGTAGTCGCTCCCTCATTAGGGTGTAGTCACTCCCTTGATAAGGTATAGTCACTCTCTTGTTAGGGTGTAGTCGCTCCCTCGTTAGGGTGTAGTCGCTCCCTCATTAGGGTGTAGTCGCTCCCTCGTTAGGGTGTAGTTGCTCCCTCATTAGGGTGTAGTCGCTCCCTCGTTAGGGTGTAGTTGCTCCCTCATTAGGGTGTAGTCGCTCCCTCGTTAGGGTGTAGTTGCTCCCTCATTAGGGTGTAGTTGCTCCCTCATTAGGGTGTAGTTGCTCCCTCATTAGGGTGTAGTTGCTCCCTCATTAGGGTGTAGTTGCTCCCTCATTAGGGTGTAGTTGCTCCCTCGTGAGATGTGCAGGGATTATTGGGTGGGTGCATTAGTCCTATCCCAGCAGTGTGACTGGGCGCAGTAGAGGATTAAGTGGGAGATGATGGACGATGGACTGCAGTGACCTTTAGTGATGTAATCTGACCTTCTGAATGATTCACATGTGGAAATGTCTCTGATGTCTCTGCGTTCAGATGAGATGTCCGAGGAGGAGATGCGAGAGACGGCACTGGCTTCTGCCAAAAAGACACTGAGTGGCAAGACTGAGCTGGAGAGGACCACCATCCTCCATCAGAACATCGGCAGCAGGACCATGTCCGACATGGTGATCGAGACGCTCGTACCAAACCCAGGTCAGGACCCCGGCTCACGTCGTCCACCTCCAAAAGAAACAGAGCAACTATAAACTGTTAAAGCATCACGTTATATTCAATATAAATATCTAAATGCTGCCTAACACACTCTCACACACTCACACACACACACACACTCTCTCACACACACATATATACACACACTCACACTCTATATTCATTCATTCATTATCTTCAGCTTTTTAGGATCACGGGGGGGGGGTCCCCATGTCCATCCAGGGGAGAACGTTTCGGGCGCTGGGCAGATACACCCAGGACAGGGGGGCAATCTATCAGTGGGCACACACTCACTCACACACACACACACACACACACACACACACTCTATATGGGGCAATTAAACTTTCCTGAACACGAGGACAAACAACGAGGAGGTGATTAGAATCAGAGAACGACCTGCGAACCATCTGATGAAACATCACGCCGACTAATATTGCTTAACTCAGGAAGTGTAGGAGGCAAGACGGGGGGGGGGGGGTGGGGGGGTGATATCAGCCGGACACGAGCGGCGAAAGCAAGCTGAGTATGCAAATGCAAACCGAAGATATTTAAATGTGAAAAAAAAAAAAAAAATGCGTTATAAATACAGCAAGTAATCAGCTTCAGTACGGAACCGGAGCTCAGTGGCGCCACCAAGATGATGCAGCGAGACTCAGATGCACGTCCATCCCACAGAATGTCTTCAAAGGCGTGGTAGCTGAGTTAGGTTAGGGTGTTGGGTATCAATCACAAGCTTGGGGTTTTAAATGTTTAAAATAGTTGCTCCAGGGGGCGCTGTATCAACCCTGTGCTCTGACCCCAACCAGGTTGGAATAGCGCTTTGGATCAAAGCGTCTGCTGAACCCAATGTAAACACGATCACGTTCCCATGTCAGTGTGGATGACTACAAACAGGCTTTTAAGTGCACTGACCGAGACGCTGATTAATGCTGACCACACCACGGACGGCTTTGAAGTCAATGGTCTGGATCATTAAGTAAAGGACGCCACCCACAGAGCTGCACACACAGCTGGAGGACGTGGACATTGTTCACAACTCGCTGTATTGTCTCACAAACAGTGACCGACGCAGCAGACGAGCAGAACGGTGGACGTTTCAGAACATCTCGGTCCATAAAGAAAGAAAGCATGGACTGGACAGATCTACAGATGAAACCACACTGAAGGAGAAATTCGTGGAACCAAATGTGGTTCTGAAGGTCACTGTCAAGACTAGAACACCTCCATCCCTTCAGACGGCTGACGACACAGAGATCAGAGGTGTGTCTTCAGTGTGAAGACAGTCCAACTGGAAGGAAACATCTACCAAGACCACTATAGAAAGGTGAAGAGCGTCAGGAACAATCAGCAGAACGTCCATCAACTGTGGACCAGCGTGATGGCGCGTGGGGGTTAACAGAGATGGACATTATTCATCCATCCATTATCTTCCGCTTTCTCCTCTATTAGGGGCGTGGGGGGGGTTCCACATGCCCATCCAGGGGAGAACGTTTCGGGCGCCGGGCAGATACACCCAGGACAGGGTGCCAATCTATCACTGGACACACACTCACTCACACACACACTCTATATGGGGCAATTTGGAGAACTCAATTGACCTGATCCATGTTTTTTGGACTGTGGGATGAAACCGGAGAACCCGGAGGAAACCCACACAGACACGGGGAGAACATGGAGACTCCACCCAGATGGGGATTCGAACCAGGAATCTCTAGCGCTGAGAGGAGAACATGCTAAAGCACTAAGCCACCGTGCCGCCCACAGAGATGGACATTAATTAGTGGTAATTACCGCTACTGGCAGTGCATGCTGTGGGGAGGAACGCAGCGGTGCGGCAGATCCACCACCCAACAGCTGTATTGTGATGTCATTTCGACGCCGTCTGTGATCCCGTCTCATCCCGTCACCCTGAGACATCCGGCGTGATCCCATAACCTGCTGTGGGTCATCACCAGACCGGCCCCCGCATGACGTCCCCAAAAAGAGCCTACAGGAAGACCAGGAGGACACGGTTACACCAGAATCTGTCCACAGACATGTCCACAGCTCAGGGTACAGCGAGAGGACGAAGGCCTCCGTCTCAGAAAAAGACAATGTCCCAACTGCACATGGTGTAAGACTGACTTTAACCTTTAAAACGTGTCTTTTGTAATTCACGAGTTTAGAAATTTTACCCGAAGCGTCGGATGGCCTCACAGATCACATGACTCATCACAGATCACATGACCGATCTCATTACAGACTCATCACAGATCACATGACCGATCTCATTACAGACTCATCACAGATCACATGACCGATCTCATTACAGACTCATCACAGATCACATGACCGATCTCATTACAGACTCATCACAGAATTGGGATGGGGATTCCCGGTTCGAATCCCCATCTGGGTGGAGTTTCCATGTCCTCCCCGTGTCCGCGTGGGTTTCCTCCGGGTTCTCCGGTTTCCTCCCACAGTCCAAAAAACATGGATCAAGTCAATTGAGTTCTCCAAATTGCCCCATATAGAGTGTGTGTGTGTGAGTGAGTGTGTGTCCATTGATAGATTGGCGTCCTGTCCTGGGTGTATCTGCCCAGCGCCCGAGATGTTCTCCCCTGGATGAGCATGAGGAACCCCCCCCCACCCTAATAGAGGATAAAGCTGAAGATAATGGATGAATTAATTAATTAATTAACAAATCACAATGTTCTCTTTGTGATGGACAGAGCAGGACGGCGGCAGTAAGAAGGACGAGACGGATGTCGCCGCGGTCCCTGAATCTCCCTCCAAACAGATCCCGGATCAGATCTCCTTCTTCAGCGGAAATCCATCAGTGGAAATCATACACGGCATCATGCACCTCTACAAGACCAAGTGAGGACCTGCACAAATCACATCACAACCAAATTACAGACTGCAGTCCATCTGTGTTCTCTGTTGGTTCTCCATCACAGAACAGGTGTCATTTGGGTGGTGGATTGCAGTGACACTGATGCTCTGAGGGGGTTTTAGTGCAGCAGTGCTGCTGGAGTTTCAGTTAAACACCTCAGTCACACTGCTGGGATAGGACTAATGCCCCCACCCGATAACCCCTGCTCTGTGGTGGTACTGTTAGAGAACAGAGTACACAGTCTGTACTGTAGAACACACACAGATGGACTACAGAGTGGAACTGGAGAACTACAAACTCCATCTTTGCATTAAGTGGAACTGAGAACATGTCAGATGTGCGTTCACTCCTCGTTTTGCATTTCAGTAAGATGACCTCTCTGACCGAAGACGTGAGGCGCAGCGCCATGCTCTGTGTGCTCAGTGTGCCAACAACCATGACAAGCCACGACCTGATGAAGTTCGTGGCACCTTTTAACGACGTCATGGAGCACATGAAGATCATCCGCGACTCCACGCACAACCAGTACATGGTGCTCATCAAGTTTGGCACCCAGGTCAGTCGTCATGGTCACTGGTCATCATACCAGCATTCAGGTCATGCCCTCGCCAAACCGTTCCAACAAATTCAGAAGCAAAGTTTCAAACATACAGAAGACATGACAAGGCGCTTGGTTTTATACAAATATAAAAAATAGGACTGAATCGAACACCTCAATCATAATTAAGAGGTGTGTCCCAATTCATGTGTCCTAATAGTGTTTATTATCACGCACGGCCATTACAACACCACGAAAATACAATGCACCGCACAATGTCCGTTATGAAATTCAACATCATTTTGTTGTAATAATAACGTTTGCTTACTAATTAAACCGTCTAATACAACATACTGCACACATGTATACATTTAACCAGAGACGTCCCTTACTAAAGTAAAAGACCCAATATATTATAAAATAATGACTTAAACAAAAGTATAAGCATGACAATTTGTTTACAATATATTGTTAATTTCATTCATTATTCATTCATTCATTATCTCCTGCTTTATCCTCTATTAGGGTCGCGGGGGGTGGGGGTTCCCCATGCCCATCCAGGGGAGAACGTCTCGGGCGCTGGGCAGATAGACCCAGGACAGGGGGCAATCTATCGCTGGACACACACTCACTCACACACACACTCTATATGGGGCAATTTGGAGAACTCAATTGACCTTGATCCATGTTTTTGGACTGTGGGAGGAAACCGGAGAACCTGGAGGAAACCCACATGGACACGGGGAGAACATGGAAACTCCACCCAGATGGGAATTCGAACCGGGAATCCCTATTGCTGAGAGGAGAACATGCTAAACCACTAAGCCACCGTGCCGCCTTGTTAATTTCTAATTTAATAAATACATTTCACACTGCCAATTGCCTTTGACTTTATTCTGTATTTATTATAATTTTTTTAGTTAAACTTTATGGCGCTTACTGTTACTCATTTACACTAATTCTGTTCACATTAACACAACAAATACAAATAATGTTCCCCTCAGGGATTAATAAAGTATTGTAATTGTGATAAATGGTTGCACAGTGCTTTATATGATTTATATGTTATTATTCTAATACCCGGATTTGGTTTTTCTTTTCGCAGGCCGATGCTGACAGTTTCTATGCAACCTGTAACGGGAGACGGTTTAACTCTATAGAGGACGCCGTGTGTCAGCTGGTTTATGTGGAAAAAGCCGAGATGATCAAATCTGAAGAGGTGCGAGCGCGCCCCACGTCATTCATTCATTCATTCATTCATTCATTCTGTTCTGCTCATTCCTCTCCTGCAGTCTAAGGGGGTCGAACGAATCGAAATAGGAATACTGTGAGTATTAAAGTTGGCCGTAACTGAATGTGTATTATTTGAAAGGGCGCCAGTTTGCCGGTGATGGACCTGACCGAACTGCCGAAATGCACCGTGTGTCTGGAGCGCATGGACGAGTCGGTGAACGGCGTTCTGACCACCCTGTGTAACCACAGCTTCCACAGTCAGTGCCTGCAGCGCTGGGAGGACGCCACGTAAGTATCAGAATCCGATATCGGAGTGGGGGGGGGTTTCGGGCGCTGGGCAGATACACCCAGGACAGAACGCCAATCTATCACTGGACACACACTCACTCACTCACACACACACTCTATATAAGGCAATTTGGAGAACTCAGTTGACCTTGATCCATGTTTTTGGACTGTGGGAGGAACCCGGAGGAGACCCACGCGGACTAGGAATCCCCAGCGCTGAGAGGAGAACATGCCAACCACTTCATTTTATGTAATAGTAAACAAGGCCATTTTCATTTACTGCTGACATGCACAAACGATACAAACGATAAATCGTTACATCCTTACAGTAGAGCGATATGAAAATATGAATATGAACGCTTTGATCTGTGCACACCACACACACACACACACACACACACCACAAACACACACCACAACACACACACAAACACAACACACACACCACAAACACACCCCACAACACACAACACACACCCCACAACACGACACACACACACCACACACACACACACACACACACACACACAAACATACAACACACACACACACACACACACACACACACCCACACATACACACACCCCACACACACACACACACACACACAACACACACACACACACCACACATACACACACACACACACACACACCACACATACAACCCACACACACACACCCCACACACACACACACCCCACAACACAACACACACCACACATACAACACACACACCCCACAACGCACCCCACAACACACACACCACACACACACCACACACACCACGAACACACCACACAACACACACAACACCACACAACACACACAAACACAACACACACACAAACACACACACACACACACAAACACACACACAAAAACACAACACACACACAAACACAACACACACACAAACACAACACACACACACACACACACACACACACAGTCGGATTCTCAAAACAGGCTCATTATTCATTAAAGAAGCTGGATGACCTTTAGTCAGCTGGGTGTGGATGTCCGGTGGAAGCCGTGGGAGTGAGTTGTTGTGTCTGTTGTGTCTGTTATTGATCACCTTCTCCTCTCTGCAGTCTTTAAAGGTGATCTCTAATATTTCGGTTCATTCTTTGAAGGTCACCTGGCGTTCCCCCGAAGCCGCGCCGGGCCGGGCAGTTCTCAGTTCTCTGCAAATATTTAGTTTCTCTCTTTGTCGTCACGGCCATTGTGTCATTGTGTCATTGTCTCTGAGCAGATGAAAGCAGATGTGACATTAAACCGTGATCACGGGGTGTGTGATGATTACCTGTGGCTCTGCAGGTGTCCGGTGTGCCGGTACTGTCAGACCCCCGAACCTGTGGAGGAGAATAAATGCTTTGAGTGCGGGGTGCAGGAGGTACTGACCGTCATTCTGTCCGGTTCTGATCGGTTAGCGGCTGCGGTGTGCGTTCAGAGTCGTGTTTATATCTCTATATCCCGTGCCGTGAACAGAACTTATGGATCTGTCTGATCTGCGGCCACATCGGATGCGGCCGCTACGTCAGCCGCCACGCTTACAAGCACTTCGAGGAGACGCAGCACACCTACGCCATGCAGCTGACCAATCACCGCGTCTGGGATTACGTGGGAGGTACGCGCCTCGCGTCCGGCCGGCCGGTGCCGCGCGCTCACGCCGTGCCTGACTCTCCTCCGCTGTCGCCGCAGACAACTACGTGCACCGCCTGGTGGCCAGCAAGACGGACGGCAAGATGGTCCAGTACGAGTGCGAGGGAGACATCTGCCCGGACGAGAAGATCGATTCCCTGCAGCTGGAGGTACGCCGTCGGTCAGCACGGCCTCGTTCACGGCGCCGCCGGCGCTCCCCCGACTCACTCTCAACCTCGTTTCGCAGTATTCCTACCTGCTGACCAGCCAGCTGGAGTCGCAGAGGGTCTACTGGGAAAACAAGATCGCTCATTTAGAAAAGGAGACCGCCGAGGAGGTGCGAGCTCACCCAATCACCAGCGAGATCCCGATCACGGGGCGAGCCGCTGAAGGGTCACGCCACCGCCGCCTTTATTTTTATTATTATTATTATTATTATTATTATTATTATTATTTTACAGATCAACAACATGAAAGCCAAATTCAAGGAGACCATCGAGAAGTGTGACAACCTGGAGCTCCGGCTGAACGAATTAAGCAAAGAGAAGCAGAGCGTGGAGAAAAAGTAAAGCTGCACTCGCTACATTAACATTTAAATAACGTATAGTATATCCATCCATTCATCCATTATCTCCAGCTTTATCCTCTATTAGGGTCGCGGGGGGGGGGGTTCCCCATGCCCCTCCAGGGGAGAACGTTTCGGGCGCTGGGCAGATACACCCAGGACAGGGGGGCAATCTATTGCTGGACACACACACTCACTCACACACACACTCTATATGGGGCAATTTGGAGAATTCAATTGACTTGATCCATGTTTTTGGACTGTGGGAGGAAACCGGAGAACCCGGAGGAAACCCCACGTGGACACGGGGAGAACATGGAAACTCCCCCAAAATGGGATTCGAACCAGGAATCCCCAGCGCTGAGAGGAGAACATGCTAAACCACTAAGCCACCGTGCCGCACATTAACATTTAACTAATGTTTTATTTTATTTTATTAATCGTTAGGGATTCCCGGTTCGGAATCCCCATCTGGGTGGAGTTTGCATGTCCTCCCCGTGTCCACGTGGGTTTCCTCCGGGTTCTCCAGTTTTCTCCCACAGTCCAAAAAAATGGATCAAGTCAATTGAGTTCTCCAAATTGCCCCATATAGAGTGTGTCTGTGTGAGTGAGTGTGTGCTCGGTGATAGATTGGCGTCCTGTCCTGGGTGTATCTGCCCAGCGCCCGAAACATTCTCCCCTGGATGGGCATGGGGAACCTGCAAATGTGACGTACGGGTGTGTATGAGTGTGCGGGTGTGTATCAGTGTGCGGGTGTGTATGAGTGTGTGCGGGTGTGTATCAGTGTGCGGGTGTGTATCAGTGTGTGTTTGTGTATCAGTGTGTGTATGTGTATCAGTGTGTGTATGCTGAAACGGCCCGTTCTTGACCTCAGATGCGGTCAGTTAAACAGCAGGGTTGTGAAGCTGGGTCAGGAGCTGAGTGAGGAGCAGGAGATGAACCGCTGCCTGCGAGCCAATCAGACGCAGCTCCAGGCGCAGCTGCAGGAGGAGGGGCGGCGCGGCGGCGAGGCGGCTGCGCAGAAGGACACGCAGATCGCTGACCTGCAGGAGCAGCTGCGCGACCTCATGTTCTACCTGGAGACGCAGCAGCAGGTCTGCCGCCTGCCCGCCGACACGCGCCAGGAGATCCAGGACGGACAGATCACCATCGCCTCGCCGCCCGCCGACCCCGGACCGTCCACCCGCGGCGCCGGCAGGGCGGCCGGCAGGAAGGGCCGCGCCAAGAGAGGGAAGTAGGCGGCGGCCGCCGTGGGTTTGGAGTCGTTACGCTCATTAATATTCATCTTCAGAAGCTTACGCGTGAGGCTGCAGCATCCCACCGGGTCAGAAGGTCACCGGTCACTCTGTTAAACGTTCTGCGTTCTGCGTTCCGCGTGCGATCCAAAAAAAAATGTTGCACAATACGACGTCTCACGTACGTCTCACTAAACTCGTTAGGATTACAGATTAGGATTAGATTCCGTCTTCTCTGCACTGATTTAATTACCCGCCTCGGTCAGCTGACCTCGTCTTTGCATGTGAGGGGCGGAGCCACGAGCCAACCCGGCCCTCTGAGTGAGGGGCGGAGCCACGAGCCAACCCGGCCCTCTGAGTGAGGGGCGGAGCCACGAGCCAACCCGGCCCTCTGAGTGAGGGGCGGAGCCGGGGGAGTCGTCTCGTTCTCCCGCTCTACCTGCACAGGCACATTCCAGGTAAGTTCCCTTACCGCGCCCGCCTCCCCGGCTCCACCTCCCTGGCTCCGGCTCCGCCTCCCCGGTTCCTGAATATTGGTCTCTGCCCGGAGTGGACGCGTTTTGTACTTTTCTGAAGCCTGAACAGTGTTGTTTCATCTGCGAGCTGATGAGTGTTGACCGCTGTGAGCTGATATGTTGACCGTTGCAAGGTGATGTGTTGACCGTTGCGAGGTGATGATGTGTTGACCGTTGCGAGGTGATGATGTGTTGACCGCTGTGGGGTGATGATGTGTTGACCGTTTTGTTTTCGAGGGCGAATCGTTCTATAAATTTAATTTCGTAGCCGTCTGCGAACGCTGCGCAACGCCAGAGCCTTAAACGTCCAGGTGTTCAACGTACCGAAGAAAGAAAACGGACGAACGTGAGACGACGGAGACGACGTGAGACGACGTGAGACGACGGGAGACGACGGGAGACGACGGAGACGACGGGAGACGACGGGAGACGGTGTGAGACGACGGGAGACGACGTGAGACGGTGGAGTTGGACTTTCAGTCGGTGTAAAGCAAAAAAATATATAATAATAAATAAATAAATAAATGTTCTGAGTTCCATCACAGAACGTGTTTCATCATCAACACAAAACCACAAAGAACTAAACAGAGAGGCGGCTCTGCACAAATACGACTGACCAGGGTCATGAGGTGAGGTCATGAGGTCAGGTCATGGAGGTGAGGTCATTAAGATGAGGTCATGGAGGTGAGGCGGGTGTTTCAGGATGAACGGGACAGTCGCCACCACGCAGGACTATGAAGCTCTGTTATTGCTGCAGTACAGACAGTCTGACAGATGGGGGCGGGAGCCACAGTGGAGTGGAGGTCAGTACGTCCCTTTCAGCAAAGATTCAGATTAGAGTTTGCATGTTCTCCCCATGACTGTGGATTTCCTCCGGTTCTCTGGTTTCCTCCCACAGTCCAAAAATGTGGATTCAAGGTGAATTGAATGCTCTAAATTGCCCCTATATTGTGTGAGTGTGTGCCCAGCAATGAGTGTGTGCACCCGATAGATCGGGTGTATCTGCCCAGCGCCCAAAACGTTCTCCCCTGGATGGACATGGGGTGTAAGGTGTGGGTGTCCCAATACATGTCTCCATACAGTGTGTGTGGACGAATCCACCAGCGTTGTAACTTACCGTTCCACATGTTCTGTCTGGTCAGCTTTGTGTCCACAGGTTCTCCACGCACTAAGTCGGTCCACGGGTTCTCCACACACTCCATTGGTTCCGTCTCTTTACTCTTGTCTCTTGTGCTGGTCCTCAGAATCCTAGAATACAGATGTAGAGAGTGGAGAACAGGTCAGCCACAGGGGTGAGGTCAGAGGTCAGAGGTCAGGGAGGGTGGAGGAATAAAACAGAAGAGATCACATGATGTCACAGTGACCTCAGGTCAGCTATTACATCACAGGGCCGGTTCTGTGCAACACGTGGTTCCTGGTATCCGAGCTTCAGCGTTTCGACACCGCCGTCCAGGAAACGAGCGCGGAGCGTCCATCGTGAAGTCCGGTGTTTACTGAAACACCTCGCTGAACTCTGAGGTCGTTAAAGGTCACGTCCTGCTTCAGAAATGAAACCCAACGACTCTGAAGAACGTGTTCTCATGAGAACACCAAGAACCAAAGCCAGCCCATCATACTGAGGGATAGAACCGTTAACTGCTGCATCTTCATACCGAAGGGTAGGAACATTAACTTCACCACCATGCCCCCCCCCCACAACCCCGTCACAATCATACTGAGGGGTAGAACCATTAACTGCTGCACCCCCCTGCTTCTCTGTCATAATGAGGGGTAGAACCATTAACGTCTGCACCACCATGCCCCCCCCCCCCCCCACAACCCTGGCACCTTCATGCTGCTGCACCACCCTCCCAACCACCCCACCTTACGAACACAGATTTCCTATAATGCTCATTTTTGCCCCCCCCCCCCCCCCAAAAAAAAAAAAATTATGAACATAAAAAAAAATGATGATAAATTCTTTAATAAAGTTTCAAATGACCAAAGCTACGTGTTTAAGTTGGCGGATGCGCACAGTTTAGTTTCAGACATTTAAAAAAAAAAAAAAAAAAACAACAGAAGTCCTTAACGCTGATGCGGCCCCATGACTGATGCTGGCTTTTGCATCTATTGATGAGAATTACGACGGTCCCTTTCATCTTTTGCATGAACTATAACAAATTAAATGACGGACTCACCCGACCTCGTCACGTCCCCACCGTCAGGACCAGGTTCAGAAAACACAGCGGGGTGAAACTTCAGGGGCATTTCTGATGCAGAAGCAGCGTTCCACTGCAGACACGACGCCCCAGATTCTGATGCCAATCCACCGGAGGGCGTCGAAGACCAATTCTGCCACCAAGAGCTGAACCTCGATCCAAATTACCAACAAAAACCACGGCTTCCACAAACGCACCGGTCAGACGTTTGGGTTTATATCTGTATCTTCAGAGAAGTGTGGAAGGCATCAAAATTCACATTTATTTTTATATTTTATACAAAACGCAAGCTACTCAATTAAAAAAAAACAATATTCAGAAACATACAGGATAACGTTCATTTGATTGGCCTCTAATTAACATTAAAGACGAGAATCGAGTCAAAAGACTGACCATTAGAATGAAGAGTGACCCATTTTATTCAGAGAGCTGGGACAGGGTCGGGGGACTGATTCAGGTCGCAAGAAAGACAGATTAACTCTCAAAAAGCAGATTACAGTTTTAAAGACGTGGCGTTTGGCCTCCACTCGTCCACTCGGACTGCACACCGCTGAACTTTGATCTCGATTAAGGAAATCTATACAGATTTTAAAATGGGTTTGGGATTTACATTTACGCAGAAAGACGATTCTAAAGGGTTCACACATGTCCGGCGACGCCGCAGCACGAAGACGGAATGCCCAGCACGTGTTGGCGTGTCGAACTGAGCCGATCGTCCACCTAAAGCACACTCACACGGCCTATCCCGTCACCTCTCACGATTCAAAGTCATTAATGATAAGAAAAAAAAAAAAAAATGTAAGAAGAGGTTTGACCCCCGCAACTCAAACACAACTCAACACCGAGCCAGCCAATCACACAACAGTATGAAGATCACGTCCATGAGGCCATTCCATCCGATGTAAACGAAGCACTCAACTTCAACACACACACACACACACACACACACACACACTCCACATCAGGTCCGGCTGCTTGCGTGTTTACAATCACGTAACTTTCGTTTTTTGGTTTGCATTAGCTTAAAAAAGGTCACTATTTTAGGGAACCTCAGTGCAATCTCTCTAAAAAACAGTAAACAAGTTAGAAAAGTGTGTCCCCTCTTTAAATAACTGAATATTTACTTGGGGGGGGGGGGGGGGGGGGGGTTAGGGTCCTTCATTCCACACTCCATGATATTCCAAAAGTACTCCCGAACCCTCAGGACGATGTTTATTAAGGTACCTCGAGCTTCTTAAACAATTGCACTCTGTAGCGAACAAAAGACAAATTCTTTTGTAATCTTAAGTTGTAAGATTGTCTTTAAACAGACGGTTTACAAACTAATGAACCACATCCCGTCATTGGCTGCAAAGACGAAGCCTTTAGCAGATGCTCCTCTGTTAATGATATCTTGAGAAAGTTTTAGAAGTGTTACAAGACCCTTGGCAATTCTATAACGATGCGAAATAACGATTAATTATTGTTTTTGTTGCATTAAAAACAATTAAAAAAAAAAGTACCCCAAACTTTCGGGAAACGAGGTTTGTACGTTTTTGCCGAATTTAACGTTAATACAGTAATAATCTGCATTTGAATCTATACATTGTGTTTCCCAATTTAAAAAAGTGTATTATGGTCAAGGCTGCATATCCTAAAGAGCTCCACTGGGGGGCGCTGGAGTCGATTTCCAGAACTCTTCAGGGAATAATACGAAAGAATTAAAATAATCCGTGGACCGATCGCACGTCCCCCACAGGACAGACGCGTACGTTTCACATCAGGGAAGGTCCAATCCCGAAGTCAGCGCTCACCCTCCACCCACAACCAAAAAGAACCCATGCAGACATGGGGAGAACATGCCAAATCCACCGTAGTGCTCGTGTTTTACCCGAAAGCCGGGTTTCCACATGTTGGCATTAAGCTCAGTGCTCTGTACAGATTTACCTCATTAAAAAAAAATAATAATAAAATAAAAAAAAAAAAGGAAATAAAGTTGAAAGTGTTTTCGTCGCGGACACGACATTCACGTCCTCGTCCTCCAGCCGATGCAGAGAAGTCCTCCACGCACTCGGGACTCGAACCTTACAGCAGGTGAGCCTCTGGACCGCGCCGCCGGCCGCGACATGGACGCCCCGGGACAGTTTTTGGTGCTCAGTAAAGATTCCAGCGGTAACGAGGCGCGCTACGGGGGGACGAACGGCGGCGTCCTTTCCCGAGGGGACGGCACGAGCGTGTTCGGTACGGACAGAGACGACAGACAGCGGCGAAAAGGACAAAGCAGTTCACTTTAATTCAGAGTTCGAGTGAATCTTCACACTATGTACAATAAATTATAGAGCAGCTCTTCTAAAATTGCTTAATGGGGTCGCCGATGGAACCTCTGACCTCACGCAGACGGCGGGACTCCGGCTTGATCAGGGGCTCAGAGCACCGCGGTGGTCATGCTGAAGCAATGTGTGTGTGTGTTCGGAAGATGGAGAGGAGGGGGGGGGGGACGAGAGAGTGAGAGAGAGAGAGAGAGACAGAGAGAGAGAGAGAGAGAGACAGAGCTGTTCTCAGATCTTCAGGGATTTCAGAGCATTGCTTCGTTTCCGCAGCAGCTCGCCGACCTCCTGCAGCGAACGCAGGTAGCTGCCCTGCACTTTGTCCATCACAGTTTTCATAAAGTTCCCCTCCTCCTGTTCAAACACGGGACGTAAACACGTCACTTCAACCACGTTCAGATTTTTAAAAAAAGATATAAATCATCATATGAACATAAACATGTTAAAATCATGACGTTTGGTTGGATGGACATTTAATATATTTTAATATATAGAACTTAACACCAAGCCTTTATATTTTATTTTGTATTTTTAAAGTAAATTAAATTAGATAATACTGCATCTTATTCTTCTGTTTTTTTTTTTTATTCTTGATTTGATTATTATTAATAATAATACTTTAGTAGTGCTCTATATTCTTCTTCCCAATATCTAATCCTATGGAAGTATTCTAAAATGTATATTCAACCTTGGCCACGAGAGGTCAGCATTGTGCTTTAAAATCATCTCTGAAACTTTTAACCCATATAATGAGCTTATGAAGATAAAATAATACAATAAAAATATAAATATAACTAAATTTAACAGATTATTAGGCTTTATATTTATTTAAAAATCAGGTTAACAACTCTAAACACACTGCAAATAAAAAAACGATGCTTTTCTTCTTTTTTTTTTTTTTTTACAAAAGTGAAAATAAGAAATCAAAACATTCACTTCTCTTTGCTTTCGGGCCGTTTGAGAAAAATAAACTGAAATATCTTTAAATATTTCTGCTGTCCGTAAAAAAAAGTTCCTGTCAAAATCAAACATTAAAAATATGAGATCGTAGATCAAGAAGAGTTTGAGGTTTAATACAGAACGTACTGAAGTCTATGAACTGAACTTATAGAACTACAAAGAACATCGTTACCGTAATTAAAGCAAAAAGGGGGCGTGTCCAAATTTTTGGCTGGTGCTATAAATATAAAGCAGCAAATATTTAACAAAGGGCGGCACAGTGGCTTAGTGGTTGGCATGTTCTCCTCTCAGCACTAGGGATTCCCGGTTCAAATCCCCATCTGGGTGAAGTTTGCATGTTCTCCCCATGTCAGCATGGGTTTCCTCCGGGTTCTCCAGTTTCCTCCCACAGTCCAAAAACATGGATCAAGTCAATTGAGTTCTCCAAATTGCCCCATATAGAGTGTGTGAGTGTGCCCAGCAATAGATTGGCGTCCTGTCCTGGGTGTATCTGCCCAGAGCCCGAAACGTTCTCCCCTGGATGGACATGGGGAACCCCCCCACCCGCCCCACCCCGCGACCCTAATAGAGGATGAAGCAGAAGATAAAGGATGGATGAAATAAAGAAATGAAAGTTTTTGTACTGACCTCAGTCTGAACGCCTCCTTCCAGTGAGAGAGCGTCCAGCTTCAGGCCGGTGATCTTGCTCTCCTGGTCTTTAATGAGATCGAGGACCTGGTTGAGGAGACTCTGCAGGCTGCTCGTGAAGTCCTGGAACCCGGAGAGGACGACTGGCTGCAAAAGCGACGGACGGTTCCAACAATTACCATCGGTTCGAAACGACAGAGGCTCGGCCTCGGCATTCCGGCCGGCGCTCACCGTGACGGAACTGACGTCCTTTTTCTTCTTCTTCTTCTTCTGTAAGCTGGACTTGAGCGGCCGCAGGGTGTTGGCGCAGTAAGCGGTCACCCAGAGGACGACGCAGACGCTCTGGAACACAACGCGGACGCGTCAACTCGCCGCAGATACGACTCCGTAGGAAATAAAGGGTGGAATCTCTTACCTCGGCGTAAAAAACTAGGTTCTCTAATAAAGAAGGCTGCGTGGTGCAGTGGCGTCCACTCACGTCCAGCAGGTCTCCTTTGCATTTATTAATCATATCTGAAAAAGAGCAGGTGGACAGGTGACGTGGAGCTACGGCACCGACGCGGACGGACAAGCCGAGGGCACGAGGACTGACCCTGAAGCTGCACGCTTAACGATTTAAAGAGGTTTGATATCTGCGTCTGGAGTTCCGTGGACTGATCTGAAACACAAGCACAGCGGGAGGTGATGCGCAGCAGCGCACTCTAGTGGTGGAACGACGCAACTACAACATCAGGCACGATCGCATGCAACACGGACGTACCCAGACCGGCCAGCTCCAGCTCCTGCAGGTGAACGGGCAGCTGCAGGACCGACAGGTTACAATGGCAACTCCCACACGCCAACGCCTGCGCCATCCGCGTGGAGGGGGGGCCCAGCAACGGGTACTGCAGCTGCACCCGAAAAAAACATCCCATGATCCACAGGTCAACCCCAAAATAATATTTTCTTTGTAAATCTACATGATCGTGACGTGGTTCCGGCGTGCTCTGCGGTCACCTGACTGTGCTTCTCGCTGAACTGCGCCGCCTGAGCGAGAGCGCCCTCCAGCTGCGAGAGCAGCGGCTGCAGGGCGGCGGGTCTGGCGCACACGCCGTTCTCGGACGTCTTCTCCGAGTTGTGCGGCGATGGAGGGTGGCACAGGGTGGAGAGGCCGCACACCAGCCTCAGAGTGAGGGAGCGGATCTTCAGCCATATGAGCTCCTCCTCCAGGGAGCGCCGTCGGTCCTCCTCGCTCAGCTGTCTGCGGAAACGAACGCAACTAAATACAAACGAACGTCTAACCCCCATGACGCAGAACCACCTCGGACGGCGATGACCACACTGTACCGGACTTTGGGGTTCCAGCTGACGAACACCGTCAGGTCGCGATTGTCTCGGATATTGTCCCACGGAATGTCGTCTTCGTCGGGACACAGGGACATGGACTTCACCATTTCCTCCAAAGTAGACGATCTGGAACGAACAAACAGTTCGGAAGTTTAATATGAAATATCTCTGTCTTTACAGGCGGCATGATGGCTTAGTGGTTTGGCATGTTCTCCTCTCAGAACTAGGGATTCCCGGTTCGAATCCCCTTCTGGGTGGAGTTTCCATGTCCTCCCCGTGTCCGCATGGGTTTCTTCCGGGTTCTCCGGTTTCCTCCCACAGTCCAAAAACATGGATCAAGTCAATTGAGTTCTCCAAATTGCCCCATATAGAGTGTGTCTGTATGAGTGAGTGAGTGTGTGTTCTGTGATAGATTGCCCCCCTGTCCTGGATGTATCTACCCAGCGCACGAAACGTTCTCCCCTGGATGGGCATGAGGACACCCCCCCCCCCCTCCCACCCGCGACCCTAATAGAGGATAAAGCTGAAGATAATGAATGAATGAATATCTAACTTTACTTTCACTGTAAGGCAAGATTAAAGAGGGCGGCACACTGGCTTAGTGCTTTAGCATGTTCTCCTCTCAGTGCTGGGGAATCTGGGTTCGAATCCCAATCTGGGTGGAGTTTCCATGTTCTCCCCGTGTCCAAAAACATGGATCAAGGTCAAATGAATGCTCTAAATTGCCCCATATAGAGTGTGTCTGTGTGAGTGAGAGTGCACCCCGTCCTGGGTGTATCTGCCCCGCGCCCGAAACGTTCTCCCCTGGCAGGAGAACCCCGTTCACATGGACTTACACATCGGCTTCCAGAAAGAGGTCCAGCAGCATCCTCTCGGTGCGCACCTGGGCGAAGTGTAACGAGTTGTTCAGGCGGTTCCTAAAAGCGATGAACTCGGGGATCTTCTCGAAGGCGCCGTATTTGTACGCCTGGATGATGTACTCTGAGGTCTGCAATCCGAACGGAAAGGAAACCATTAAAACCACCGGGAATGGGGAATCAGGAATGAGGCAGCGTTCCCCGGTTCTCTGTGACTCTTACATCTTTCTGGTTCGAATGGAAAAACCTGAGGGAGAAGTTGCAGGACTGAGAAGCAGCGGCGTACTGGCCCAGCGACTCGGCATAGCGAGTCAGTAAGAACCTGCGGACACACAGAGTGGACCGTCAGCCCGCACCCTCACATCCATCCGGGCCCCGGGGTCCGGGGGAACGTGCGGCGCTCACCCGATGGTGTCGTGCTGGATGTGCTTGGCATCCAGGCTGGAGTAAAGGTCCACCACGGGCTCGAAGGCACCCACACGGCAGTAGAGCAGCAGGAGGAGCAGCTTGAACTGGGCATTAGAGGGACTGTTGGTCAGACCTTCTTCCAGGAGGCCAAAACACTGCCACAACATGAGCTCGTCTCCTGTATGGACCATCACAGGGAACAAGAAATAAATAAAAATAAAGATGAGAAAATTAATTACATTCAGAATACACTCCAAAAAAAAATACAGATAGAGTTCAACACGACAGAATGATTTACAATTTAATAAATTGGAGTGGAGCAGGAGATTACCGTATTTTCCGGACCATAAGGTGCACCGTATTATAAGGCGCAGTCTGAATTAGGGACTCTGTTTCTGTACGGTACTTATTCTGTACGGCTCTGTATTATAAGGCACTCGCTAAAACATACGATCTACAAGAAAAGTAAAGGATGCAGAACGCTGATTTATAATTGAAGTTTATTCTACTACTTGATAAAACACACATTATTTTAATCTCTCTTCTCCCACAAATCCATCAGCGTCCTCGTCTTCTGTGTCTGAATTAAAAAGCTGGTTCTCTATCGAGCACTCCGGTGTTCCCTCTCATCGATGTCCGAGTCCGTCTCGTCTCCGGGCGGCCGTTCGGCGACGACGCCGGCTTTCGTGAAAGCTCAGACGACGGTCACGGCAGAAACCTCGGCCCAGACGTCCACAACCCATTCACAGACGGTGGCGTAACTCGCCCCGCCGCCGCCTCCCGAGTTTTAGTAAACGTGTGTTCGCCGTCTATCATCCATCGCTCCCACGCCGCCCGCGACTTTACTTTAAACGCCCCGTTTACACCAACGTCCAGCGCTCGGAGTTCTTTATTTAATCCTCCCGGAATGACGGCGAGCTCCCAATTCATTTTCTTCACTCTGCTTTTCTGTGAGATGAGCACGCATGGAGTCGCAGACCAGCAGGGCGGCGATGTGTGGAACAAAACAACAATACTTTTATAGATTTTGGAACTCGGTACACGTATAAGGCGCACCGGATTATAAGGCGCACGTCCGATTTCTGGGAAAGTTTTAGGCTTTTAGGTGCGCCTTATAGTCCGGAAAATACGGTACACTGCAGGCCTTTGTGGTAACGTTTACTGTAAACGGTGTAAACGTTCATTCAATAACTGATCGCATCGCGCCGTTCGTTTAAATAGCAACTGAAGTCCGATGGCCTCAGGGTCGTCTTAAAGGGAACGTCTTATGATGGGGTATTGCACAGGGCGGCACGGCCACGTAGGGGGCGGCACCCAGATTAGGATTCAAACCAGGTCTCCAGGATTGAATCCTGATCTGGGTGGAGTTTGCATGTTCTCCACAGGGGATTACTCCAGTTTCCTTCCACGGTCCAAAAACATGGACTCAAAATAAATTGGCCGTCCTAAATCGCCTGTATATAGCACCGCGTCCCACCCAGCGCACCACACGCCCTTATTAATCATGATAAGTATGATTCCAAATGTTTAAAATACACAAAAATGTTTCATACTGATCACCTGACCCAAAATAATAAAAAAATAAATAAAATAATAATAATAATAATAATAATAATATATATAAGTAGCTTGTGTTTGTTTTATATATATATATATATATATATATATATATATATATATATATATATATATATATATATATATATATATATATATATATATATAAATCAAACACAAGCTACTTTACTTTTACAACTTTCCATTTTTTACAACCAATTGGTTTCATAAACTGTGCTTATGGTTAATTTTTTATTGCACTTATGAATATATAAAGACAAATGGGGTTAATGCAGTATTTTAATATTCTGGTTCTGATTTTGGCCCAGCCTTTTGTTTGGATCCACCGTATATAAACCTCAACACTGTCCTGTGGACATGCCCCTTCAGTCTGACGGACACATCACCCTTAAGGCTCAATGCACGTTTAGTGTCTTAAAACTGGTCCCTAAAAAGAGGATTTTTAAAGTTTGAAGTGTGGGTGATGAAGCTCACCGGTCTCTTTCCAGAGGTCGATGTAGACGTGAGCAGCCATGAGGCAGTACATGTCGGAGAACTGCAGCTCCGTCTTCAGACAGTTCGTCCCTGTGGACAGACAGAGGACGTGATGATTCGCATGACTCCGCCCTCTTCTGGTAAAAAAAACGGAACTCTGAAAACCTTAAAGTTGAACTGGTCCTCACCGAACCGTAAGCCGTGGTGATAGTGGAGCTTCAGCTCCCGGATCACGGCCAGCTTCCCCTCAGCACCCAGGAGGTCGTGCAGACCGAGACAGCGTCCGAGCTGAGAGACGCAGAGGTGTCTCTGCAAAGCACGCGTGTCCTCAGGAAGGGCCACGCCGCCCTCACCCGAAACCCCCAGAGGCACCGATGCCGTCAGCCTGTTAATGAACTGATCACAGAACAGCGTCTCACACTCAGTCCTCATGAGCAGCCTCAGCGCCGCAGGTAACTGCTGAATCATCAATAAAAACCTCGGCGTGCTGCCCCGGCGCCAGGAGGTCCACAAACACCTTCAAGTCCGTGATGCAGCACGGCTTGTCTCCGAACTTCACAAAGTATTGGAACATCAACTCGGCCGGCTCGCCTGCAGACGGAGACGGACGTTATGGAACCAGAACATCTCTCAGATCGGGTCATTTCGGAACGCAGAACCGAGGTCTCACCCAGCCGATGCTCCTGAGGGCAGCGCCGCTCGCGGAGGCGCCGTATGAGCTCCAGGCGAGCGAGGTAAGGACCCCTCAGCGGCCGCGACTCTTTCCCGTCCTCTGCCTTGAGCTGCTCCTCCACGAAGGCGACGGCCTGGTCCACAGAGGTGTGCACCTCGCCCTCCATACAGCTACATCAAAAATAATAACAATATAAGACTCTGAAACCTGGAACCAATCAGGAGACATCGCTCTGCTCCACACTCACTGGTCTCCGCTCTCAGGCGCCGTCCAGTTTTGGTCGATGAGGAGGAACAAAGAGTCGAAGTACGAAAGGTAGAACTGCCAGTCATCGGGACTAAGAAAGAGCAAGAGAGAACGCGGGTTACACGATTGTGCAGCTACCTGGACTCCATGAGGTTCTCCATGTTCCTGTGAATGGAGAACCCACAGTAAAGTGTGTGTGTGTGTGTGTGTGTTCTATGGATCTGCATTCTCTGTATAAATGCAGTCAGATTTAAGTGTTGGTTTCAGCGTTCCATGGCGTTGGACACACGGTGGCGCCGGTGTTGATGATCCACCACCCAAACCAGATAGAGACAGACGTCTGACTGTCCACGTCTGGAGAGATGGCTTTACAGTGGACGGAGCACCTACGGCAGACATGTACCTGAACACGCCTCATTTAGAGATCACGACCACGCCCATCAGGGCAGATATATTCACACGCAGCGTTGCTATTTAAACCAGGCAGACGGACGACGTGAGAACAGACTGCTGGCGGGGTGTACAGTCAGAAAATGATTTAGTGTCTTTCATTACAGATGTGTGAGGACACTAACGAGGCCCCGCCTTCACACCCAGATAAGTCTTTAATATTCGTTTCATGATGTTAGATCATGGGGTGGCACGGTGGTTTAGTGGTTTAGCATGTTCTCCTCTCAGCACTAGGGATTCCCGGTTTGAATCCCAATCTGGGTGGAGTTTGCATGTCCTCCCTGTGTCCACGTGGGTTTCCTCCGGGTTCTCCGGTTTCCTCCCACAGTCCAAAAAACATGAATCAAGTCAATTGAGTTCTCCAAATTGCCCCATATAGAGTGTGTGTGTGTGTGAGAGAGTGTATGTTCAGTGATAGATTGCCCCCCTGTCCTGGGTGTATCTGCCCAGCACCCGAGACGCTCTCCCCTGACCCCCCCGCGACCCTAATATAGGATAAAGCGGGAGATAATGGATGAATGAATGATGTTAGATCATAATAAACATCACAACTACAAGATTCAGAGCTTATTAATGAACCTGCAACACTAAACACCTTCAAATGAGCAGCTTCGTCAGGAAAACTTCAAAGTCATTAAACGCTGTACATACTTTTTGGAAAGCAGTTTGCGTGACAGAGCGTTGCACTCCGGCCAGCGTTTTAATTCCTTATAAAGCATCATGCACTTGTTCTCCCGACTCTGCAGCTCACTGGTCAGCTTCTCTGAACGAAAATCAAACGAGAGAACACGTTAAAGCCGCGAGCTGACCTCCTTCCAACAAAAAAAAAAAAAAAAAAAAAGTCTTTATGTTCAATTGAGAACGACGGTTTCTTCCTCACCTCCAAGCTGCCCCCGCACCACATCCAGCGCCTCCACGTATTTACCCAGACGCTCCAGAATCATGAAATACAGCTGCACCTGGACCAGAGGACGACCGTCATATGTTTACATCACGTTACATTAATTCATTTAGCTGACGCTTTTATCCAAAGTATGTATATATAGTATGTATATTATGCATTATATAATATGCATTGGCATGTACTCCACATAGCACTGGGGATTCCGGGTTCAAATCCACATCTGGGTGGAGTTTCCATGTTCTCCCTGTGTCTGCGTGGGTTTCCTCCGGGTTCTCCGCTTTCCTCCCACAGTCCAAAAACATGGATCAAGTCAATTGAGTTCTCCAAATTGCCCCATATAGTGTGTGTGTGTATGAGTGAGTGTGTGTCCAGCATAGATTGGCACCCTGTCCTGGGTGTTTCTGCCCAGCGCCCGAAACGTTCTCCCCTGGATGGGCATGGGGAACCCCCCCCCCCCCTCCTCATAGAGGATAAAGCGGGAGATAATGGATGAATGAGTTATATATTGTATGTATATTATGCATTATATAATATACATTGGTAATGTCAGCGGACCTGGGATTTGAACCCACAACCTTCTGATTGACAGCCCCACACCCCGCCCACACCTCTCTGATTAAAACTAAAGAAAGGTGAACGGATGCTTTAGAAGAGTAATGCGGTATACCTCGGCCTCCGCCTCGATCTTCTCCTCTTTGACCATCTTCTCGACCATGCGCTCGGCCAGAGGCAGGAACATGGTGTGAGACAGTTTCTCATCCTCGGCTGAAATGGCCTGAAAGACGAAGACGGAGAAGTTAGAAGTTGAGATCCTCTAAAAGTGTACGATCGTGTTTCAGGGAAGGACACGTACCTGCATGACCAGACTCATGACCGACCAGAAGTAATAGGGATTTTTGGGAACGATTTTGTAAAGAGCCATTCCAGCCTGTTAAAAAATTTCATAAAATAATAATAATAAGAAAAGAAGTACAGACATACAGTGTGATGCATACAACACACACCCAAAAACTAGATTAGAGCAGATTGTGGGGTTCTTCATGATGAAGCACAACAAACAAGTGATCTATTCTGCCTCCTGTACGTACACACACAGGAGTGTGTCCTCCACATTTAACCCATCCATTCAGTGAAACACACACACACACACACACACACACTATGTGAAGTTAGCACACATGCTCCGCCCTTGGACACTTCATCTGCAGTACTTTGTGAGACCAGGAATCGAACCGGGGACCTTCAGATGGGTTTCATAACCACAAGCTTACTACGGCCTCATAATAAATCCATATAGTTTCATATGTTCAGTGTATCTCAAATTTCTCTCCTTCATGTTTACAAAAAAAAATAACAAAAAAAAATCCATCAATACAGAATATTAACTACAGAGAGCAATTTTAATGAGAACAGTAAACAAAACCTCAGCTATTTAATTTGAAGATCAGAATTTTAATGACCAGCTGTTACGTTTTATTGAGTTATTCTTTATGCCCTTAAAAAAAGAACGAGTTCCCAAATTAAACTGAGAGAAATGTTTTATTATATTTTATTTTTTCAGATATGGCCGGCACGTTCTGAGACGGCAGATCAGTTTCATTTCCTGCAGTTTATTGGCTGCGCATGCACCCCACACGTTCTGCGAGCGTTCTGTGGAATAACATTCGATGCGTGCTGTGCGTCCTGATGGAACGCAGTCCAAGAGCTTGTGATACCTCCAAAGCCCCCCCTGCTGGTTTGCCGTGGAAGCCGAATGGGCCGGGAACACGGCGGGAAATGACCTTCTATCCGTGTGGACTTTGTATCCAGGTCATAAGCTCGCAGACTACGCACGGGTTTTAAAGATGCCGCGATTTTAACGCAAGAGAAACCACGAACTGGGTTAGGGACGGAAAGAATGAGGTGGCGAGGACAAGGTAACGGAGAGGCTAGGGACAGGGTGAGGGGTTTGGATAGTCCCCGCTCCTCCGTGAGGAGAGGAGAGAGCTGCGGGGGTTCGGACGCCTCCCTGGGGAGGTGTTTAATCAGGCCCCCGGGGGAAGAGCCAGCACGAGATGGAGAGATAGCTCTTGGGTCGGCCTGGAAACGCGCCCCCCCCCGAGGAGCTAGAAGAGGTAGTTAGGGATGGGGATGTTTGAGCCTTGTTATGACCCAGAAAAGATGGACCACAGTCTGTGATTATAAAACTACAAAATCCATCTCTGTGTGACATGGAGGAAATAAGAGAATGCAGCAAGAAGGGGGCGTGGCCTAACAAAATGGACACGAGTGTAAACCACAACACAACTGAATGAATGAATATGAGTGTAAAAGCCGGGAAACCAACTCTGACCTCACATTTTAAAACCTGAACCACGTTTGGGCGTCTGATGCGTTACTCTCGACGCGTCGCCATCATTACCTGCTGCATCTTCTTGTACTCGCCAACACGTGCGTACGCCATGAAGAGATGTGAATGGTACTCCTCGCTGGTGGGAACCTTCTTGACCGCGGCTTCGTACAGCTTCGTCACCAACTCCGCTGCGGCAGCAAGAGATCAACATGAATGGAACGGTTTTCATGCATAAACAGTACCATTTAAAGTTCCTCCACGCCCCCTTCATGCTCCACTTATTGTCCATGTTCTCAGTTATAAAGTCCATCTGTATGATAAGTGGAGGACAGAGGACGGAGCAAGAAGTCTCACTCCGTGGCGTTCACCACTGCAACATGGTAGAACGATCATCCCAACTCTGTCTGTAAGGCAGAATCACTGAGCAGCTTTAAGAAACTACTGAAGACATCTCTAACAAATACCTGTTGTAAAAAAAAATGAAAAAAACCCCCCCAAAATATATAATAAAGGGTGGGGGGGGCGCAGCATCAAATAACAATCAGGTTTGATGAATTTACAGTGGAGTTGGTTGGTTTTCTGCAGAACGTCTGACTGTAATGTTCTCATCTGTAAGTTGCTTTGGATAAAAGCGTCTGACAAATGACTAAATGTAAATGTAAGAAGGGGGCGTGGCCTAACCAACTATTAACAATTCCACTTGCTAAACGCTCTTATCTGTAGACAAAACTCATTTTTAAGCATTTAGTTCATGATGCACCAACGCCGGAGTTCAGATCACTCACGCCGGTGCATCTCCCGGTACAGAATGGTCAGAGCCTGGAGCGAGTTATCATCAGTGGGTTCCAGGCTGGTCACCTCCTGAGCCAGAGTGAACGCTTCCTCCTGCTTCCCAGTGCGCTGCAGACCAATGGCTTTAAGCACCTAAACAATCAGAATGTATATATGTGTATAAATAGATGCAATAATGTAAGAAAAATTAGAGAACATACAAAAGCACGGACTGTGCACAAGTATTACCCACCTTTGCACAGTGAAGGTCCTTGTGCTTCTTAAGCAGTTTGTCAGCCTGCTGGATCGCCATCTTATTATTGCCATTATCAAGGTAATCTTAAAAAAAACAAATAAAAAAAAAACAAGCATCAGCATAAGATTAAAAACTATTAATCACCACAACAGACTTTACTTATAAAAACAACGTGTAGACAAATGTATTATTATAAAACAGGGAGTCCTTTAATCTGATTGGCTGAGCCGTTCGTCCAGCTGTGTGACATCTTTAACAATAACACACCTCGGAGAGCTTCACATTCGTATCAGTGTGTGATATACAATACATTTCACCCATGTTTATAAACTGCGTTCTGTATTTTGGCCACTAGATGGCAGTGATGTAAGAGAAACCAGAATCCTATGACTGGAAAACCCAGACTAGATTACATCGTGAAAGAGCATTTTTTGCTTTTAATAAACACATTTCTAAATCAAAGCTTGTTTTTTTATTATAGTGAGTTTGTAAGTGTTTTATTAAAGCAATCAGACTCTCGAGGTTGTGTATTATTGTGAATAAATCACGTAAAGAGGTGGAACTGTACTCCACTACACGCCGGAACTAATAACACCTCTTTATGGGGATTAATCAGAATAATGCCACGCCCTCTCCCATCATATTGCTTAATTCTTCTTATTATTAAATTAAGGTCATTCACCTGTACTATCCACAAAAGACATAAACGTGAAATACAATGGCATGCTTTGAAACAAGATGAAAAAAAAAAAACCTGAAAAGTTTTTTTTAAACGGCACAGCAAAGCGAGTCCATATTCGAGGAAGGATTTTTGTAAAAGTTAAATTAATATAGATTTTTTTTTTGTTCATGTACATCATGTGAAGAGAACACGCATCTCCCACTGGAGCATTTAAAAGGAAAATTGAATGTGTTTCCAAAATGGAATTTCAGGCCCTGACCCATTTAAGAAGCTGTCTGAATGACAAATTGACCAATCAGGCTCATGGAACCTCTGAAGTTCGGTATAATTGGGGTTGCTTACAGTTTGGTGCACCTGACCACAGACAGCGGAATAAAGCAGAGCCTTAGAGACTTTATTCTACAGTCAGACAGAAATAAAATTAATTTTAAAAAGACTTTTATTATCATCATTATTATTAGTCCTTTGTTATCTTCCACTTAATCCTCTACTAGGGTCACAGGTGGGGGTGGGGGTTCATCCGGGTGGCACCACCATGTCATCATATACGTAATTTTACTTTTATTACAACTACTACTATTAAATATAACATTTGGTACAAAAACCATAAAATATTAACAATTCCTACCAATTAAATTTTTACAACACAATAAGCCAAGTCTGTATGAAGCACGGTCCTCATCTCGTCTTCATCTCTACCGTTGGCTCGTCTATAAAGTCACGCTGAGAGCGGATGCTGGGTCGAAGACGCGATCAGAACAGACATATGCCCGGCCGTCTGAACGAGGTGCAGGATTACAGTGAGTCAACTGACCGTCGTTCTCACGCTCATTCAATACAACTGACCATCTGTCGCTTTTCTGCTTTTATACGAGAAATGCCGTTCGTCCACCAGCTCTCATCACAAAAACATATTCCTTTATATAACTATATATAAAAACACAAGACGGCACAAGACATTTTCTGAATGAAGCGTCGGTGGTGCATTAGAATCTCCCTCCATGACTCCGTTTGTTCTTCATAACACAAAGTTCAACCTGAACGTCGTAACCTTTTTCTTAATAAATCCTCAGGCAATCGTTTGGAAATTTCCCAAGACTCTGCAGTACAGATAGCAGGGGGGGTGGGGTAACCTTTCCCCCAGAGTCTACTAAACCCAGAAGCAATATATTAACCTCGTACAGTACTTATGTTTTCAGTTTGTTCATTTGGATCATAATGTACTGATGATGATGTCGGTACCAGTTTGTTATATAAATACGTTTTATACAGCTGTCTTTACACTTTAGTTTACTACATTGTACCCCAGACGTTGCCTCACACGCCTGCCCACCCTGACATCTGCTCAGCAGTGATTTGAGGAACATCTGCGGGTGAGTGTGGGCCGTTGGTGCGCTTCAGCTATTAATATAAAATAATATAATACGCCAATAATTAGTGGCATAAACCATTGTGACACCATTGAAACAATGGAAGCAAAAACGCTCAAAACATTCATACCAAAAATAGGGCTTTCCCAGCAAGAGGAGGAGGGTCAAAAAACGTTATATAAATAATTATTAAAAATCAAAGATAAAAAAAAAAAAAGTTTCAACTTGGAAAGTAGCTTGAAGAGCCTGCTTCATAATAAAGCTTTTAAACATCAGAGATGTAATAAATTTAATTAATTACGGTGTTAAGATGCTCCTCGTTGTGTGAAGCAGCATCAAACACAATCAATTAAATCAGGATTTCAATGTCAACAGTATGCGATCCTTCTGTCGCATGTTCCTCTGTCGACGTTCTATATTTGGACGGGCAGCTGCACTCACTCAGGACACGGATTTTCAGAAAGGTACAAGGTTGTCCCCTACAGACGTACTAAAGAACCACCCTGTGATTGGCTAACCAGTTGGGCAAGCGTAATAATAAAACATATATTTATTTACCCATTAGTCAAAAGTATGTATGTGCGCTCTCTTATGCAAATCCACACCGTTGCTTTCGATTACCATTAACGACATACTTACTCTTTAGGAGCCTGCGGAGGTTTATATACTCTTTTAAACCACCACGAAGCAGATTAAGGGCTTTATGCAACCTCGCTCCGTGATTCACAGCGTGTCTTTGCTATTGTGACGTGACGGAAAATAAGGTCCAGGTTAAATGACTCTGATATTTCCCGTTAATACAGCCCAGGTAACGAGACTGTACATCAAAGTGAAAATTCCTCCTTCCAAACAAAACGAGCTCGAAAACAATTAAACTACCGTATTTTCCGGACTATAAGGCGCACCTAAAAGCCAAAAATTTTCCCAGAAATCGGACGTGCGCCTTATAATCCGGTGCGCCTTATACGTGTACCGAGTTCCAAAATCTATAAAAGTATTGTTGTTTTTGTCCACACATCGCCGCCCTGCTGGTCTGTGACTCCATGCGCGCTCATCTCACAGAAAAGCCGAGTGAAGAAAATTAATTGGGAGCTCGCCGTCATTCCGGGAGAATTAAATAAACGTAAATAAACGCCGCTGGACGTCGGCGTAAACGGGGCGTTTAAAGTAAAGTCTCGGGCGGCGTGGGAGCGATGGATGATAGACGGCGAACACACGTTTACTTAAACTCGGGAGGCGGCGGCGGGGCGAGTTACGCCACCGTCTGTGAATGGGTTGTGGATGCCTGGGCCGAGGGTTCTGCCGTGACCGTCGTCCGAGCTTTCACGAAAGCCGGCGTCGTCGCCGAACGGCCGCCCGGAGACGAGACGGACTCGGACATCGATGAGAGGGAACACCGGAGTGCTCGATAGAGAACCAGCTTTTTAATTCAGACACAGAAGACGAGGACGCTGATGGATTTGTGGGAGAAGAGAGATTAAAATAATGTGTGTTTTATCAAGTAGTAGAATAAACTTCAATTATAAATCAGCGTTTTGCATCCTTTACTTTTCTTGTAGATCGTATGTTTTAGCGAGTGCCTTATAATACAGAGCCGTACAGAATAAGTACCGTACAGAAACAGAGTCCCTAATTCAGACTGCGCCTTATTCAGACTGCGCCTTAGTACGGTGCGCCTTATGGTCCGGAAAATACGGTAACTAGTGCAGACTCCGGGAGTTTAATGGTTCATATGCAGAGAGAGATCACTCCTCAGAGAATCTCAGATATTCATATGAACAGTGTGATCTGTGTGGTATTTATAATAATAAAATAAATATCACATCTCACATTTAGTACCAACACGTACAGCAGTGTCTGCAGGGTGTGGACGCCAACTCATGGAGATGTAGATCTATAGCACTACAGATTACAAACGGGATTCAATAACTCCATGTTAAGCCTTTATTAAAATTGATTTCATTGATTTAACACCAGGGCGGCACGGTGGCTTAGTGGTTTGGCATGTTCTCCTCTCAGCACTAGGGATTTCCGGTTCGAATCCCCATCTGGGTGGAGTCCGCGTGGGTTTCCTCCGGGTTCTCCGGTTTCCTCCCACAGACCAAAGACATGGATCAAGTCAATTGAGTTCTCCCAATTGCCCCATATAGAGTGTGTGAGTGTGAGTGAGTGTGTGCTCAGTGATAGATTGCCCCCCTGTCCTGGGTGTATCTGCCCAGCGCCTGAGACGTTCTCCCCTGGATGGGCATGGGGAATGATTTAACACCCAGACAGCATCGCTAACAAGTGATAGAGTGATGAAATTATTCAGTATCTCTAACTTATCAATATCACCTTCAA
>JAFMOC010000091.1:680000-727500 GCA_019802505.1 Corydoras sp. C115 | reverse complement strand
CACGGAAGAACACTTGGTTTGTGAATGAACTGTAATGTCCTGCGTTTACAGTTTAATCAGCAGTATAGTAAATTCATTCATTATCTCACGCTTTATCCTCTATTAGGGTGGGGGTGGGGGGGTTCTCCATGCCCATCCAGGGGAGAACGTTTCGGGCGCTGGGCAGATACACCCAGGACAGGGGGGCAGTCTATCGCTGGGCACACACTCACTCACACACACACACTCTATATGGGGCAATTTGGAGAACTCAATTGACTTGATCCATGTTTTTGGACTGTGGGAGGAAACCGGAGAACCCGGAGGAAACCCACGGACACGGGGAGAACATGCAAACTCCACCCAGATGGGGATTTGAACCGGAATCACTAGTGCTGAGAGGAGAACATGTCAAACCACTAAGCCACCGTGCCGCCCAGTATAGTAAATTATAGTATATATATAAACTCTTTGATTATGGAAAGCCAATCAGTAAAAAATAAACCCAAACAGAATCACCTCGTCCAGCTTGCGTTTGGACGCCAGCTTCCTCTTCTTGTCTTTCTTGGATTTCTGTTTGGACCAGGCTTTGTTCTTAATGAGGTTCCTCCGGGTCGGCGCCGGTCTCTCTCGTTCTTTGCGTTCCTGTAACGTCTTCTGCCGCTGCTTCTCTCGGTTCTTGTCCTTGTAGCGGATCGAGTCCGTGTCTGCGATTTCCTCAAAGTCCGGAAACTTCTTCCCTTTCAGTTCGGGCATCTTGGGCATGCGGAGGAGCGCGAAGCTTCTGGCTAACGATGCAAAGTCTAAATCTACAAGAAATAAATAAGAAACCATCATTGATACATACACAGAGTTGGCATGTTCTCCCTGTATCATTCATTATGAGGGAATTATAATGAATAATCATGAATTAAAGACATGTTCTCCTCTCAGCGCTAGGGATTCCCGGTTCGAATTCCCCATCTGGGTGGAGTTTGCATGTCCTCCCCGTGTCTGTGTGGGTTTCCTCCGGGTTCTCCGGTTTCCTCCCACAGTCGAAAAACATGGATCAAGTCAATTGAGTTCTCCAAATTGCCCCATATAGAGTATGTCTGTGTGAGTGTGTGCCCAGCGATGGATTGACATCCTGTCCTGAGTGTACATTTCATAATTTGGTCATTTCGCTGACGAATCCCAATCAGGTTTGAATCCCCATCTGGGTGGAGTTTCCATGTTCTCCCCGTGTCCGCGTGGGTTTCCTCCGGGTTCTCCGGTTTCCTCCCACAGTCCAAAAACATGAATTCAATGTCCATTGAATTCTCCAAAATTGCCCCATATAGAGTGTGTGTCCAGTGATAGATTGCCCCCCTGTCTTGGGTGTGTCTGCCCAGCGCCCGAGGCGTTCTCCCCTGGATGGGCATGGGGAACCCCCCCCCCGCGTCCTTTGTCCTGATAGAGGACAAAGCGGAAGATATTGGATGATAATGGGATTTTTCTCAGACAGACGGATTCACCTTTAATCCTGAAAATGAGGCTGCACTCATGCTTTCCGTAGGACTGAACGAAGGAGACGAATGCCCTCATGCCTTTCTCAAAGACGGCCCGGTCCCCGAGCGCCAGCGCCTTCAGCTTGGGCAGCACGTCCACCACGTCCTTCACCGGCGCGTGTGGTTGCAGAGGACACTGCGGAACCCGAATCATATTCACGTAGAACGTTTAGAACGAGGTGAAATCGCACGCGAGGGGTCCGCGTTTCGGACAGGACGCTGACCTTTTGATTGATTGACAGGAAGTTGATGTAGGACTCCTCCATGGGCAACAGAAAGACCAGCGCGTTGCCGTGGTTGCCGATACGCGCCGTTCGTCCACAGCGATGCACGAAGGAGCTGACGGAGCAGAACATCATCAGCACCCAAAACCTCATCAACCTGCAGAGTTCTGCAACCGAGACGGTACCTGGCGCTGCTCGGCGGGTCGTACTGCAGAACCCAGTTCACGTCGGGGATATCGATGCCCCTGGCCATCACATCGGTGCACACCAGAATCCCACTGCCAACCAGACAGGACAGTGAAATAACACATTGGTGATGTGAAGTAGCGCCCTCTACCTGCAGATCCTGGTTTTACATCTAAACACCTTTAATTCCACTTTAATTCCAAGTGACTTATAATAATTATATTATCATTACATTTGGTCATTTATTGGACGCTTTTATCCAAAGCCACTTACAAGGTGGGCACAGGGTTCATCACAGCGCCCCCTGGAGCAATGAGGGTTAAGGGTCTCGCTAAAGGACCCACACTGGTAACTTCAGTGGACCTGGGATTTGAACCCCCAACCTTCAGATTGATAACCCAACACCCTCCACTGAGCTACCCCACCCTAATTCATTCATTATCTTCCGCTTTATCCTCTATTAGGGTCGCGGGGGGGGGGTTCCCCATGCCCATCCAGGGGAGAACGTTTCGGGCGCTGGGCAGATACACCCAGGACAGGGGGGCAATCCATCACTGGACACACACTCACACTCTATATGGGGCAATGTGGAGAACTCAATTGACTTGACCCATGTTTTTGGACTGTGGGAGGAAACCGGAGAACACTGAGGAAACCCACGCAGACACGGGGAGGACATGGAAACTCCACCCAGATGAGGATTCGAACCGGGAATCCCTACCGCTGACAGGAGAACGTGCTAAACCACTAAACCACTTTGCCCCTTATAATAATAATAATAATAAAAAAAAACATGTACTATAAAAAAATTTGGGATCAGACATCAACAAAAATTTAATTGGAAGGAAAACGAGGTTTGGAAAGATCGGCCCAAGACAGAACTGCAAAAAAAAAAAGAAAAGCCACGCAGCCCCAGAGAGAACATGCAAATGAAAATCCACCCAGATTGGGATTCGAACCGGGATCCCCAGCACTGAGAGGAGAACATGCCAACCACCAAGCCCCTTTGTTGTGTTATGTTGTGTAAATATTTAACCGATACCTCTTCAACTGCCGAAACTCCGAAAAGATCTTGTTTCTCTTGTCCTTCATTTTCCCGTGGATACAGAGGACGCTGACGTTCTTTATTAAAACCTCCAGAGCTTTCCCGAAGTACTCGACACACGCACAGGTGCTGCTCACACACAGAGTCCATCCAGAGGTCAGCGAAAGAAAACTCAACTGATTCCATCATTAAAAAAAATAATAATAAAAAAACTGGAACCTGAAAAAGAGCAGCTGCTTCTCGTGCTTGTGTTGTCTGAGGAAGGCCACCAGCGTGTTGAACTTCTGCTCCGTCCTGCAGACCTGCGGACGGGACACCACCGAGTCGGTCAGGGTCGACCGTCAGCATGTCCGAATAATAAAATAACCTCAGGACGCTGACCGTGTAGTAGTTGCTCAGCCTGGCGGGCGTCTTCTGCACGCTGGACGCCGCCACGCCCTTCTCCTTCACCGCGATGCGGACCGGGTTACGGAGTCCGGCTCTGACCAGCTTCTCCAGCTCCTGGGTCTGCGTGGCCGAGAACAGGCCAGTGCGCCGCTGTTTGGGCAGGTAGCCCAGAATGGTGTTGAGGCTGAAGACCAGAGCAGTGAGGACTTGGGTTACTCATGACGAGTCCCGGCGGAGACGCACCTGAAGGTGTCGTGGAGCCACCTCGCTTCGAAGCCCATGTCCAGAAGTCTGTCCGCCTCGTCCAGGACCAGTACGTCCAACGTCTTCACGCAGCTGGCCAGGTCGAGCCCGTCGGCTTTCCGTCGGAACATGTCCTCCAGACGGCCGGGGGTCCCGATCACGATGTTCGCCCTGCGACCCACGAACGAAACCGTCATTTCAGAGGACACCGGTGTCCCCCCACAGTCCAAAACACACGCGTCTAAGGCAGTGCTTCTCAAATAGGGGGGCACATAACAAGAAATCACAGAGCAAGTGATATTAAGTGAACAGAAAAACCCCTTAAGAGACAACATGGACAAACATTTAACAGGGATGGACGGTGGAGAGAAAGGCGGAGAGAGACGAAGACAATGAGAGCAACAAAAGTCAACCGAAAACTAAATAACAAAGCGAATGCAGCGATTGGCTTCACTGTAACGAAGGTGGGAGACGAAGAAAGACCGGCGTGTCTGCTGCGTCTTTAAATTTGGCAGCAGACAGCGTGAAGACAAATAAATGACATTTAAAGTCACTTAAAGACATTCCACCCCGATCACGGCGATAACCGCTTGAGTTTTTAATCGAAAACGTGACGAGTATCTCCAGCGATCATCCCGCTTTATGAAAACTACTTCAGAAAAGCAGTGCGCTGCAAAAAAACTAAATAAATTAAAAAATTTTTTGAATTCACTATTTTGACTTCACTATTACTACATAATTTTTTGTATTCCTTTTTGTTTTGTAGGTTAAAGTTAATAAATTGTTCTGAATGAATGTTGCTTATGAATTACAATTTATTATAATTTATTGATTTTATTTTATTTTTCAGTATTAAATGCCAGTCGGTTCAAAAATGTTTCTGGTTTAAATAAGGATTTCATTCGTTTCTGTTACAAACTAAAAAACAAAGTTAATAAAATGATTATTTGTTCTCAGTTGATCTGTATTTCTTTCTTTTTTGTTTTCTTTATTGTTAATGAGGATACAGTGTTAAAAAAAAAAGAGGTGCGCTTAGAACAATTTTATAGACAAATGATACCACAGTGGGCGTGTAAAAATACTTTATCATCCCATTTTGTCATGTACGGGGGGGGGGGGGGGGGGGGGGGGGGGGGGGGGGGAGATGACTACGGTCATTTAAATCACTTCCGCTGACCATCGAGGCTCTCACCCATTGGTCTTCAGGTTCTCAACGTCTTCGATGGGGTTAGTTCCACCGATTAGAAGAACCTGTCTACAATACAAACATAAATAAAGCGGGTCATGTGCTGACCCCGGTCTGCGCCTCGTCCGTTAGAACGCTGAATAATCCTCACAAACCTGAACTCAGGAAAGACCTGGAGAAACTGAGCCACCACCTCACTGATCTGAACGGCCAGCTCGCGGGTCGGCGTGATGATCAACGCCCCGACCTGCGGAGGGAGGGAGGGAGGGAGGGAGGGACACAGAGCGGAACCGCGTCTAAACACCCGATTCTTAACGAGCATTATAATTAAGTTGTAATTAACAGCCCATGCTGTGACGCGCTGAGCGGCGAGCTCACCGACCTGCAGCTTCTTCAGCTTCTCTTCTCGTTTCAGGAGAATTTCCAGAACAGGAATTATAAACGCAAGCGTCTTTCCACTGCCGGTGACCTGCAGGGGACGAAACACACACACACACACACACACACACACACACACACACACACACACACACACACCTTCATTCATTAACATTTTATTATACACTGCAGTGCTTTAGCATGTTCTCCTCTCAGCACTAGGGATTCCCGGTTCGAATCCCCATCTGGGTGGAGTTTGCATGTCCTCCCCGTGTCCGCGTGGGTTTCCTCCGGGTTCTCCGGTTTCCTCCCACAGTCCAAAAACATGGATCAAGTGAATTGAGTTCTCCAAATTGCCCCATATAGAGTGTGTGTGTGAGTGAGTGTGTCAGTGACAGATTGCCCCCCTGTCCTGGGCCCGAAACGTTCTCCTCTGAATGGACATGGGGAACCAAAAATATCTCCAGACATGGATAATGTTTTGTGGAGAGACACAGTGGAGAAGTTTGGCATGTTCTCTTCACGCCTTTCTGTCTGAAGCTCCAGTTTCGTTCCGCAGTCCAAAAACGTCGTTAGAAATATAATCATTAATTAAACCAAACATCATGTTCCGCTTTATCCTCTATTAGGGTCGCAGGGGGGGGGGGGGTTCCCATGCCCATCCAGGGGAGAACATTTCGGGCGCTGGGCAGATACACCCAGGACAGGGGGGCAATCTATCACTGGACACACACTCACTCACAGACACACTCTATATGGGGCAATTTGGAGAACTCAATTGACTTGATCCATGTTTTTGGACTGTGGGAGGAAACCGGAGAACCCGGAGGAAACCCACGCGGACACGGGGAGAACATGCAAACTCCACCCAGATGGGGATTTGAAGCGGGAATCCTAGCGCTGAGAGGAGAACATGCCAAACCACTAAGCCACCGTGCCGCCCTCGTTTATTAATGATTCATTAATATCAGTCTCTCTAACGAACTCAGCGCGTCATTAACGGTACAGATGTTTACGTCACACCGTTAATGACGTCATTAAGGTAAACTCTTTGTACTCACCGCCTCGGCGACGACATCTTTATTGCTCATGAAGAGCGGGATGCACGCGGCCTGTGATCACACACAGAGATCTAATTAGATTAATTAATGATTAATTAATGAAGGGATTTAATCAGGCTGAGCTGATGACCTGAACCGGGGTCATGAAGCCGAAGCCGAGCCTGCTGAGGGTGAGGGTCACGCCGGCGTGCAGGCTGAGAGGCAGGCTGCTCCAGCGTCCCTCCGTCAGGTTCTCCATCCCGAGGTTCTCCATCCCGAGGTTCTCATCAAAGTCCAGAACTGCGCCACCGTCCCTCCGTCAGGTTCTCCATTAAACTACAAACACGTGGCCTCCTGCCCGCGCAGCGCTCCCAACGCTCCGGCGGGAAACAGCACCCTCACACAGAGTTCCGCTCAGGTTCCAATGGTTCCTCACTGCCGTGTTCTCTGTTCTGATGCTCAGAACCCCAAATAATACCCCCACAGAGCAGAGGTTATTGGGTGGGGGCATTAGTCCTATGCCAGCAGTGTGACTGAGGTATTTAAATGAAACTCCAGCAGCACTGCTGCACTAAAACCCCCTCAGCGCATCAGTGTCACTGCAATCCACCACCCAAATGATACCTGTTCTGTGATGGAGAACCCAACACAGAACACAGATGGACTACAGTCTGGTATTATAGAACTACAAACTCCATCTTTATGGTAAGTGGAGGAAGAAGGGGGCATGCTTTATCCTCTATTAGGGTCGCGGTGGGGTTCCCATGTCCATCCAGGGGAGAACGTTTCGGGCGCTGGGCAGATACACCCAGGACAGGGGGGCAATCTATCGCTGGGCACACACTCACTCACACAGACACACTCTATATGGGGCAATTTGGAGAACTCAATTGACCTTGATCCAAGTTTTTGGACTGTGGGAGGAAACCGGAGAACCCGGAGGAAACCCACACTGACACGGGGAGGACATGGAAACTCCACCCAGATGGGGATTCGAACCGGGAATCCCTAGTGCTGAGAGGAGAACATGCTAAACCACTAAGCCACCCGGACCTCATATACATTCATCCATATATATCATAGTGTGTGTGTGTGTGTGTGTGGGGGGGGGGGGTTCCCCATGCCAATGCAGGGGAGAACGTTTCGGGCGCTGGGCAGATACACCCAGGACAGGGGGCAATTTATCGCACACACACACACACACACACTCTATATGGGGCAATTTGGAGAACTCAATTGACCCTGATCAATGTTTTTGGACTGTGGGAGGAAACCCACGCGGACACGGGGAGAACATGGAAACTCCACCCAGATGGGGATTCGAACTGGGAATCCCCAGTGCTGAGGGGAGAACATGCTAAACCACCCGGACCTCATATACATTCATCCATACTATATCATAACTTCCCCATGCCAATCCAGGGGAGAACGTTTCGGGCGCTGGGCAGATACACCCAGGACAGGGGGGCATCATGCACACCACACCACACACACACTCTATATGGGGCAATTTGGAGAGAACCTCAATTGACCTTGATCTATGTTTTTTGAACTTTGGGAGGAAACCCCGCGGACACGGGGAGTAGAGAAGACATGCAAACTCCACCCAGATAGGGATTCTGGGTATGAATGAGGGGTGGAACATGCTAAACCACTAAGCCACCCTATATTACCTACTTAATATAACTTAATCCTTCAGACAACCAGAGATCACGAACAAGTTTATGCTCCTCACTTTGTGGGAACAGTTTGGGGAAGGCCCGAACATGACCAGAGTCCCAAACTCTGATGAATTAGAGTGGACAGTGTGAGCCAGGCGTGTCTTACCCAACATCAGTGCCTGACCTCAGAGGCGTGGAAGCTGTTAACTGTAAAGGCTGGGGGGGGTCATTAACTGAACTCAATGGAATGAGAACGGGACGTCACTCGGGTCGCCGCGGCCGGAGTCGGGGGTCGTTTTATTTATTCGGTGCCACGACAGAAAGACTTCAAAAGACTTGTTTTTATTAAACCCAGTTCCTCTGAGTTCCACATGAGAACCCTGCCTCACAGATCGGTACATTACTCAGAAGTTTTCACCAGTGTAACAATTGCTGAAGTCCTCAGAGACGCCAAACGGTACAAAAGTACATAAATAACTGCCCCCCCCCCCTACCCCACCCCCCGCATACACACACACACACACACACACACACACACACACACACACACACACACACACACACACACTGAACTGAAACACACACAGCCCAGTGGAATCGTGACTCTAGGTAAAACTCTTTAATACGGTCACGTCTCGGGTCTTATGTGCCGCAAAACTAAAATAAATGGAAACGTGCATCGTCCGAAGACGAGCGGGCCGCCGAGGACGTGAGGACGCTCGCCGTCCACGCATCGGCAACCACCACGTTTAATGTCTCCGGGGCGACGGGGATCAGAGCGGGAGTCGTAAGGTAAGGTTCTAAAAGAAAAACACGGCTACACGTCAAACGAAACGGCTCCGTACGAACCGAACGGAGTCTGAGAAACCCGAGAAGTGAAGTATGTGCAGCCGAAAATAAACACAGGAGGAGGAGGAGGAGGAGGGAGGAGGAGGAGGAGGAGGAGGAGGAGGCGTGTCCTGGGGTCCTCACGAGCAGGGACCGTCCTCGCGATGGCACGGCGCCCGGCCTCACGCCGCTTATACCACTCTTCTAACCTCGAAGAACCTCTTCAGGTAGTAAATCTGTCCCAGCGTCATGGCAACGAGGACGAGGGCCTCGAAGAAGGACCAGAGGACCACTCTGCTGTTGGTGTTGTCGTTAACTAGGACAGAAAAGAGCGCAATTAAAATTAATTAAACAGATTTTAGGGAGGCACGGTGACGGTTTAGCATGTTCTCCTCTCAGCGCTAGGGATTCCCGGTTCAAATCCCCGGTTTGCAAGTTTGCATGTCCTCCCCGTGTCTGCATGATGTGTGTGAGTGTGTGCCCAGAGATGGATTGGCGTCCTGTCCTGGGTGTATCTGCCAAGCGCCCTGAAACGTTCTCCCCAGGATGGGCATGGGGAACTCCCCCCCCCCCCCCCGCAACCCTAATATAGGCGGAAGATAAAATAAAATAAATTAAAATACATTAAACAGCTTTTAGTGCGTTTAGCATGTTCTCCTCTCAGCGCTAAGGATTCCCGGTTCGAATCCCCATGGAGTTTGCATGTTCTCCCCGTGTCCGCGTGGGTTTCCTCCGGGTTCTCCGGTTTCCACCCACAGTCCAAAAACATGGATCAAGTCAATTGAGTTCTCCAAATTGCCCCATATAGAGTGTGTCTGTGTGAGTGAGTGTGTGCCCAGTGATAGATTGCCCCCCTGTCCTGGGTGTATCTCCCCAGCACCCGAAACGTTCTCCCCTGGATGGGCATGGGGAACCCCCCCCCGCGAATCTAATAGAGGATAAAGCAGGAGATAATGAATGAATGAATAAAAGTAAATTTTTTAACTATATATGTACTCTGTGATACTTGTGTTTTTTTTAGTGATTATAATAATATTAAATTTATAAAAACTATAATATTAGTAATGTTTTACGGATCTGTGACATCACGGATGTGAGCGTGGACACTCACTCGCTCTGTGTATTCGTTCCCGGACCTCCATGTACTCCTGCTCGTGCTTGACCGCGGTCATGGCAACGGCCAGTTCGTTGATCATCTCCTCCAGCTTGTTCTGGTGAGCTAATAAAGAACACAGTGGCTGTTTATGTGCTGGTGGGACCTGTTCACCTGTTCACCACCACAAACTGACAGAACATCCATATCTTTGGTCCTACAGTACTATATGTGGAAACTACAGTCCCTAATGAAGGCAGGCAGAGCCATGAATTATAAAAGCTTTCTCTGGCATGATGATGAATTCACTCTGTTAAGGTAACGTCAAGTTTTGCTTTCCCGTTCCCCGATGGGCCTGAAAGCGGCCGCTACGTTTGCAAATGAAAATAAATAAGCATCCTAACGTGTAGTTCATCATCTCTGTGATCATAGATCGATGGCAGGGTCTCTGATACGGCCGCACATTAGTCTTACCTTATTAACGGTCCGGCCTGACCTCGCGTTCTCACAGAGGTGGAGCTATTTTTGATTTTGATTTTTGAGAACGGTCAGGGTTTCTCTTTTTTCTCGTATTAATGATGTGACGCATGCAGCCACATCTATTCTCAACCTGCTATAGAAATCTGATGTAATCATACAATAAAAAAAATAAAAATCATATTCTGGTAGTTGATAGGGGCGGCTTAGTGGTTTGGCATGTTCTCCTCTCAGCACTAGGGATTCCCGGTTCGAATCCCCAGCTGGCTGGAGTTTCCATGTTCTCCCTGTGTCCGCGTGGGTTTCTTCCGGGTTCTCCGCTTTCCTCCCACAGTCCAAAAACATGGATCGAGTCAATTGAGTTCTCCAAATTGCCCCATATAGAGTGTGTGTGTCCTGTCCTGGGTGTCTTGCCCAGCACCTGAAACGTTCTCCCCTGGATGGGCATGGGGAACTCCCCCCCCCCCCGACCCTAATAGAGGATAAAGTGGGAGATAATGGATGGATGAATTAATGGTAGTTGATAGGTCCATAGTTGGCTAGTATGTCAGATTTTTAAATAGAGATTATAAACTGTAGATAACGAAGGCCCTAAATTCTCAGTATCTCAACATCTCTCAGCCTCAGCTCATCACTGACATGCGTATACTTGTTGGGTTAGCGCTGAAGGCCACGTCACACATGCACAAAACCCAAACTCTGTATAAAATGTCTGCAGTCAGAATCCTGCAGATACAGTCACACTGTTATAAGCAACGGAACATTCACATGTGAGATTTCACGTGCAGGAAAAAAATAAATAAAAAAAAATAAAAACCCCACTTCACAAGGCTTTGTTACCTTCATATCGTCAAGAGGTAACAATTGTGTGCGTTACATGAAAACCAAGTCATGGTACGTAAAGCTGGGATCATACCTGCTGTTTACTGTTAAGCATCGTTTTTACTTAAAAATAAACGCATGACAGACTTACGGCTTTATAGAACAAAAGTTCAGTTTATGGTCTGAATTAGGTTCGAAAAATGTAACTACAAAACCCAAAACTGAACTATTAATACATTACACCAGCCCTTAGTGGTTGGCATGTTCTCCTCCCATATAGAGTGTATGTGTGTGAGAGAGTGAGTGTGTGCCCAGCGATAGATTGGCGCCCTGTCCTGGGTGTATCTGCCCAGCGCCCGAAATGTTCTCCTCTGGATGGGCATGGGGAACCCCCCCCCAGCGACCCTAATATAGAACAAAGTGGAAGATAATGAATGAATGAATTACGCCAGCCTGTCTGTTTGTAGGAACGTCTGCAGGCGATTGGTTTTGTAGGCGATTGGTTTTGTAGGCGATTGGTTTTGGTATTTAGTTTGAATACTCGTTTTTTTTCCCCCTGCTGTTTGCATCTTAGCTGCTTGTGCAGTAGAACACACAGCATGCACACTCCCAGTCTTTAAGTTAGCTTCATACTGTACTCATTTTATTTTTATAGTGGAGTTAGTTGTGTTATCGTGCCTAAAGCCTACCATCCCAGCTGTCACCGCCACCTGAGAAAGGGGGGAGGGAGTCAACAGTCAAAATACAGGAATTAAAATAATAATAATAATAATAATAATAATAATAAAATGAAATAAAAAAGCAAAATTTTTCTACCAGAGACACTACTGTTTTGTGAATTTAAGATGAAGAACGTTAAACTGCAGTCTGTTATTATAGACCTATTAAAAAAAAAAAAACATCTACACGACAAGGAGAAGTGATTAGTGTAGAATGTAATGAGTGTAAAAACAAAGTTGTTTTAGATCAAAACCCAAACCTTTAGTCTCATTTCTTATTTAAGAAAATAAATCATTCTGGTCTATACTTGGCGTCCTCCCTGATTCTGTGGAGACAACACTAACGTAGCGCACAGTGATCGGACTTCAGGAGCCGAACAGAGACCCGCTGTAATAAACAGAGGACACGTTCACATAGAACACTCATACAATCATTAAAACAAACCTACCCTCAGTCTCCATGTCTTGACCTTTGGGAGCTTCACCGATGTCAATGGTGAACATGACGATTTTGGGCGTCATAGTGGACATCTTGTTGCTGAAGCAGAACTTGTAGGTTCCGTCCATATGGGCGGCGACCGAGTACTTTCCATTGGACTCGCGGTCTCCTTTATAAATTTGCTTTTCATCCGGTCCAGTTATCTACAAAGCAGAGTACTGAAGGTAAATCCCTCATACAGCTTTGTAATTACACATCAGTGATTTTTCTCATCAGAGTCAGGGATGTGAAGCCATTTCCATGACGACCAGCATGTCACCCATCAGGCGAAGCAACATGCCATGAGCGATGAGAACAGAGATTTAGATTCTCATCAATTAAGTCCGAATTCGACTTAATTGGCCGTTCACGGATTCTTTGCAGACGTCATGCACACATATAATATGGGATTTCGGCTTTGATGATGTCATCGGCACTCACAAATTAGAACGGGTCAAATGCAGTATTCACAATTCTAAGGTTCTAAATAAAAGAAAAGTGAAGAGCCAGCTTCACAGCTGTGACGTGACATTTTAATAATTAAGTATTATTGTTAAAACAGTGTGACAAATGAGATCTGGGGTCATAATAAGGACCATATATAGTCTTTGAAGTTGTTATCAATTACAAAATGACGATTTAGTCATTTTCCATCCATCCATTAACTTCCGCTTTATCTTCTATTAGAGTCGGGAGGGGGGGGGGGAGAACATGCCCATCCAGGGGAGAACGTTTCGGGTGCTGGGCAGATACACCCAGGACAGGACGCCAATCTATCATTGGGCACACACTCACTCACACAGACACTCTATATGGGGCAATTTGGAGAACTCAATTGACTTGATCCATGTTTTTGGTCTGTGGGAGGAAACCGGAGAACCTGGAGGAAACCCACGCAGACACGGGGAGGACATGTAAACTCCACCCAGATGGGAATTCGAACCGGGAATCCCTAGTGCTGAGAGGAGAACATGCTAAACCACTAAGCCACCGTGCCGCCCCGATTTAGTCATTTTAACGTAAATAATTGTGACGTCATGTGTTATGGTTGCGAGTAACGTGTCTTCTCTCTATAATACATTTAAAACGTGGTATTTTTTTAATCTAAACCATTTTGAAAATGGATTATCGAAATAGTTTGATTGGAGTTCTGCTCAATCTGTTAAAAAATAAATAAATAAAAAAAAAAAAAAAACTTTGAGAAAATAAAAATTTGCAATGGAATAAATAAAAGAGGATGCATTTTTAATCATTTGTAAGGTTTGTAAAATAATATTCCGCTTCGTATTGTTTGCCAATAAAAGAAAAAAAAAAAAAGAGAGAAACCATCTTCGAGTTGACAGCTGTCTCCGGTGACCGAATATAGCTGAAGGAACGCTGAGTGCGCGGCTGTGTCCCAAACGGACCGTCGAGCCCTTCCTTGGCGCACTAACTCTGGTCGACGGCCCTACCTCCTGCGCCCTACCTAGTGCACTTCGGAGTGCGATTGGGATACAGCGCGTAAATCCGCCGGCCCCTGAGGCGGACGGCGTGCGGTCGGTCGGTCGGTGTTCGGAGCCGAACGCAGGCCCCGCGGCTCGGACGGCGGGGCTCCACGGCCGCTCACCTCGACGTCGATGTCCAGAAAGCCGCCCTCCGCCACCTCGAACATCAGACTCATCTTCGTGCCCGAGTTGACCCGCTCGAAGAAGCACTCCTCCGCGTGAGCGTCGATGCTAACGAAGTATCCCGACGCCGCCGCGGACAGAAGGCCCAGCAGCACGACGAGCTCGGACAGCGGGGTCATTCTGAGCGGACGGACGGACGGACGGGCGAGAGGACGCGGGGTGACGGCGGCTCTGCGCGGCGCGGCTCCCTCTAAACTGCCGCGGCTTCCATCAGCCCCACGACCTGCTCTGCTACTGCCACGTACCGCTCCGAACGGGGGCCGCGCAGGGACAAAAAGCACCGACGCCGAAACGCGAACGAGAAAAGTGTTTACATCACAGCCATCACATCACATCACAGCACCTACAGACACACACACACTGACAGAAAATAACTACAGCCCTGGGGATATTCGACCTAAAGATATATTCATCCATCCATCCATCCATTAATTAATTAATTCATTCATTCATTCATTATCTTCAGCTTAATCCTGGCTTAATTAAGGGCGTGGTATCTCAGTGGTTATCTCAGTAGTAGGGCGTGGTATCTCAGTGGTTATCTCAGTAGTAGGGCGTGGTATCTCTAGTAGCATTGGGTTATCAATCTGAAGGTTGGGGGTTCAAATCCCAGGTCCACTGAAGTTACCAGTGTGGGTCCTTGAGCAAGGCCCTTAACCCTCACTGCTCCAGGGGGCGCTGTGATGAACCCCGTGCTCACCTTATTGGATAAAAGTGTCCAATAAATTCATTCATTCATTCATTATCTTCCGCTTTATCCTCTATTAGGGTCGCGGTAACCCACGCGGACACGGGGAGAACATGCAAACTCCACCCAGATGGGGATTCGAACCGGGAATCCCTAGTGCTGAGAGGAGAACATGCTAAACCACTAAGCCACCCGGACCTCATATATATTCATCCATATATATCATAGTGTGTGTGGGGTTCCCCATGCCCATCCAGGGGAGAACGTCTCGGGCGCTGGGCAGATACACCCAGGACAGGGCGCCAATCCATCGCCGGGTACACACTCACACACTCTATATGGGGCAATTTAGAGAACTCAATTAACTTTATCCATGTTTTTGGACTGTGGGAGGAAACCGGAGAACCTGGAGGAAACCCACGCGGACACGGGGAGAACATGCAAACTCCACCCAGATGGGGATTCGAACCGGGAATCCCTAGTGCTGAGAGGAGAACATGCTAAACCACTAAGCCACCCGGACCTCATATATATTCATCCATATATATCATAGTGTGTGTGGGGTTCCCCATGCCCATCCAGGGGAGAACGTCTCGGGCGCTGGGCAGATACACCCAGGACAGGGCGCCAATCCATCGCCGGGTACACACTCACACACTCTATATGGGGCAATTTAGAGAACTCAATTAACTTGATCCATGTTTTTGGACTGTGGGAGGAAACCGGAGAACCTGGAGGAAACCCACGCGGACACGGGGAGAACATGGAAACTCCACCCAGATGGGGATTCGAACCGGGAATCCCTAGTGCTGAGAGGTGAACGTGCTAAACCACTAAGCCACCGTGCCGCCCGTGTCCAATAAATGACCCAAAAAAAAAAAAAAGTCCTCTATCAGAGACGGTTTCAGGCGCTGGGGCAGATACACCCAGGACAGGTGGCAAACTATCACTGCACACACACTATATAGGGGCAATTTAGAGCATAAGATTTACCTTGAGGACGGCACTTTGGCACGTTGGCCTCTCAGCACTCAGGGATAGGGATACTCTGGGTGGAGTTTGCATGTTCTCCCCGTGTCCGCGTGGGTTCCCTCCGGGTTCTCCGGTTTCCTCCCACAGTCCAAAAACATGGATCAAGTCAATTGAGTTCTCCAAATTGCCCCATATAGAGTGTGTCTGTGTGAGTGAGTGAGTGAGTGAGTGAGTGAGTGCACAGTGATAGATTGGCACCCTGTTCTGTCCAGTTCTCCCCTGGATGGGCACAGGGAACCCCTCCGCAACCATAGTAGAGGATAAAGCAGAAGATAATGGATGGATGGTTTATTTTAATTACCCTTTTGCATAACTTTTTTGTAAATGCTCACCTTGTAAGTCACTTTGGATAAAAGCGTCCAATAAATGACCAAATGTAAAAGACCCAATGTAAATGCCGTAAAAAAATGTCACTGCTGGCTGTACCATGTATAAGTATAAATAAACCTGATTTGATTTAATTTAATTTAATTTAATTTAATTTGATTTAAATGTAAAGGACCGGCGGCATGGTGGCTTAGTGGTTAGCATGTTCTCCTCTCAGCGCTAGGATTCCCGGTTCGAATCCCCATCTGGGTGGAGTTTCCATGTTCTCCCCGTGTCTGCATGGGTTTCCTCCGGGTTCTCCGCTTTCCTCCCACAGTCCAAAAACATGGATCGAGTCAATTGAATTCTCAAAATTGCCCCATATAGAGTATATGTATGAGTGAGTGTGTGCCCTGCGATGGATTGGCGCCCTGTCCTGGGTGTATCTGCCCAGCGCCCGAGACGTTCTCCTCTGGATGGGCATGAGGAACCCCCCCGCGACCCTAATAGAGGATAAAGCAGGAGATAATGAATGAATGAATGAATAATGTGATTTGAATGTAAAGGTTTTTCCTCTGAACCCTTTTGAGCGCCGCAGCTCTCTGTCGCTGCGCTTCCACATTCGGCCGGTAGAGGGCGCAGTCGCGGCGGGCGCCTCAGCTTTGTCGCAGGCTTGGTGACGTTTTCCATCTGCCTGGAAAGCCGTCCTGCACCGCGGCCTACCTCCGGACTGCTCCCCCTCCCCAGAACTCCGAAGGCCCGGTTGTTGGAACCGCGTCGTGCCGGTTCCTTATGACGGATTCGGTCGGACAGAGCCCGGCGGTTCGTTCGTCTTGTCGCAGCCACCCGCCGCCTCAGTAAACAGCGGGAGAGCCGGAGGAGCGCCGAGAGGAACCGAGGACGGAGCCCGGCTGGACGATGACATCTCGGAGGTGAGAAAACGGATTAAAAACACCGAGCCGCGGAGCCCGGCCGAACCCACCGGGCCCGGGCCGAAGCAGAACCCGCGAGGCGGCTCTTTAGCGCTGGAACCGAACCAAACGGGAAGTTGTAATGGCTCCTGAAGTGTGTCGCTGCCTCTCGAACTTCGTCCGAACTGTTAGCCCCGGGTTCCCAGCTTTAGAGCCGCCGGCTGCTTTTAGTTACCGCTGCTCGAATTAAGGCCTTTGTTTTAATTAAACCCAGCGCCAGATGTTCGGGGGATTCGAACCCGCGTTTCTGAGGCGATTCTCACTCAAGAAACTTCATACAGAGCAACAAACTCTCTGTTCAGCAGCTCGCTTTATATTTATATATATACTTATCTGTGTTTAACTTCTACATAAATATATAACTTAATGATCCATAAGGGAAAATAGAACTATATAACAGTCTAAACTATATACTATATCATAACTATGTAATAATCAAATAATAACCTAAACTATACTATAAATTGTATGCTATAAACTCTATAACTACATAATACTCTAAACTATGTAATAGTCTAAACTATATACTATATTATAACTTTGTAATAATCAAATAATAACCTAAACTATACTATAAATTGTATACTATAAACTATGCTATAAACTCTGTACTATAAACTCTATAACTACATAATACTTTAAACAGTATAATAGTCTAAACTATATACTATATAATAACTATGTAATAATCAAATAATAACCTAAACTATACTATAAACTGTATATTATAAACTATGCTGTAAACTCTATAACTACATCATACTCTAAACTATGTAATAGTCTAAACTATATACTATATAATAACTATGTAATAATCAAATGATAACCTAAACTATGATATAAACTCTATACTATAAACTCTATAACTACATAATTCTCTAAACTATGTAATAGTCTAAACTATATAATATAACTATGTAATAATCAAATAATAACTTAAACTCTATACTATAGACTGTATACTATTAACTATGCTATAAACTCTATAACTACATAATACTATAAACTATATAATAGTACAAACTATATACAATATACTAACAATGTAATAATCAAATAATAGCCTAAACTCCATACTATAAACTATAACTAAACTGTATAACTATATAATAGTCTAAACTATATACTATAAGCTATATAATAACTATAATATTCTAAACTATATACTATAAACTATATAATAGTCTAAACTATAACTATAAATTATATAATCTAAACTATATACTATAAGCTATATAGTAACTATAATATGCTAAACTATATACTATAAACTATATAATAGTCTATAGACCTGAATAAAGGTGAATCAGGAGGATTCATGTATTCCTTATAAATTCATTCTGTAATACATTGTTCATAAATATGTGTAGTGGTTTGCACATCTGCCCACAGTTCAAACACCTATATTCAAGGTGAATTGCTCCAAATTGCCCCATCTAGTTGGCTTGTCTTAATTAATCTAGAAAAACCTCACAACATAAACACATAAAATCCGAAAAACCTGTGCGAAATGTTTTTTTTTTTTTTTTAATAAAGTAAACTCTAGTGGAGTGCCATCAGTTCACCGAACTTTACTTTGGTCCTGTCTGTTTTATGGAATTAAATTAAATGAAATTATAGACAGCTCGGTGGTGCCAATTCAAATATGATCTGAATATGATTCTCTGCCGCGGCCTAAGACCGAATCCAGGAGCTCTCAGAGCCTCTGACCTGCCGCTGAACCTCGGACAACTGAAATTAAGACGTCGGTATACTATTAAGCTCAAACCACATGAGCTGCGCTTCGAATACAGACCAGGATTCAACCACCAATCAGTTCAGAGGTCAACAAAAAGCGATCCATTTCCATACCTGGAAAAACTAAATATGAAAGTAAATGAAACACACTGCTGTCGCATCCCTCTGTATAAAAAAAATTAAAACATGAAAAACACTGGGCTTTTTTTAAAAAAAATATTAGAGTTCTCAATCATGCATTCACTCATAACCAATAAAACTTATTGTACAAAGGTACATAGATGGGTGAGTATCGGCTGCGATGGCGTGATAACGGCATCAGGTCACCAGCATCTATTTTCAAGCGCACTGAGCTGAAAACACGGAGAATATAAAACAACAACAATCTATAAACAGAACGTCCTGTTATAATCATACTATCAAGAGTGTTCCTTTACTAAATTATAGTGTAGTCTCGTTCTGGGTTGTGGAATTATGGGTCACGTCCAATTAACCTATTTACGGCAGCAGGAAAAAGGAAACGATGAAAAGGAAAATAAATGATTGACATGAGAACTGTAGGCGTGCACTGAGATGATGCATGTGGGGGGGGGGGGGGGGGGTTGAATACGAAACCTGTGCAGTGTCCCGGCACCGATGCTCGGGAACTGAGATCATTTAACGCCCAGCATCGGGACTCATGATTGTTTTTAATGAATTGCGTACGCACCTGAGCCGAATTTCCACGATCTTCAACAAGCTAGTTTTGAATGTTCGGTTACACCACATCCAGTAAAAATGATTGTCTGAAGGTTGCCAGATTTTCAGTGAAATCAGAATACTTTATTGATCCCCGGGGGCAATTTGCAGATGTTACAGTTGTTGAAGAGGGCGGCACGGTGGCTTAGTGTTTTTTTTATTTTGCATGGAAAACAAAACTCTGGCAACCTCAACATACACTTTTTCTGTAATACTGACTGCAGGGAATTTTGAATTGTTAGTATTAAGATGTTATTCAGCTGATCAGATGTATTTGCTGTGGGTCCATCCCTGTGTATCGTGTTGTTTTAATGCAGCGATCGGCATTTCATCACGCGAGTTTAAATGTTTCATGCCCGCTGAATCGTACAATGTGTTAACAGGTGGTTTCACCCCAACATCACCGGAGTGGAGGCCGAGAACCTGCTGCTGACTCGTGGGGTGGACGGCAGCTTTCTGGCCCGGCCGAGTAAAAGCAATCCAGGTGATTTCACCCTTTCTGTCAGGTGAGCTGAAGACGTTCTCATTTCAACACTTTAAATCAATTGAAACAAGCTTTAAACCGTCACCATGGCAACGACACACTGACGCACCATAAATCAAGCTGCGGGGTGCGCGGTTCACAGGTTACTTAAGATCGCTGAAATAGCATTCATTAATCATACATCTTATGGATTTCATTTATAGGTGTGCCGTTTTGTGATTTGTTCTATGGCAAACATCACGCATTTTCACGAATCAGTGTTCGATGTCGTGCCTTGAAAGTTATTCAGTTGTCGGGTTCCCATTGTGTAATTGCTTTACTATGTCATAAACGCTGCGCAGTGCATAATAAATCGATTACCACTTAAACCACTCTGAACATTGCTATAGTCACACACCTCGTCATTCTGTACGTTTCTGTAGGTTATCTGTAAACATGTTGACTTCATATCTTCCAGCTGATCTTTACCAATCTTTAAAATGAGCTGAGGTGCGCCTGTGAGAATGTTTGTGTGGCGGGGAAATTAACATGCATTTTCAACTACGTACCCACGGTTACTATGGTGATGTGAATGCCTTGCTGAATGTGTAATCAGGTTCTAAAGAAGTGATATGTAGCAGGTTGGAATGTATTGGAATGTGGAAATGAAAAATAAAAGGCACGACGAAGACGGAAAATAAAAAAAAGATAGGAAGGAGGAAACGCCGTTGAGACGGGTGCAGTGACGCAACCATCCTGCAGCCTGAAATCCAAACCCAACACAGCTATCGTTCTGCTTTTATTTGCACATTGGGCTTATCGTACAGAAAACAACTTTCAATACGTTACATTCACGTTCAGCACCACGGTGAGGTTGCCCCGTCAGGCGACATTCATCGTTAGAACGTAGTGAACGAGTCGGAGTGTGTTTTACAATCTAGAGTGAAGGTCAGAGGGGCCAGATCCAGAGATCGTCCTGTAGATCAGAGTCGGCCACAGGGAGCCAATCAGAGAGGAGAGGGGGAGTCACATGATTCACTTGGGTGGTTGAACACGACTTCTGAATCAGTTGTGGAGGTCTGATGGTGCAGCTGGGAGTCCGGTGAGCAACGCATTACAGTAACGGAGCCGGGATAGGCTGAGGACTTCTGAGTAGCATTGTTCAGTCAAGAAAGGTCTGATGTACCTGACGTTCTACAGAGAGAACCTGCAGGAACGGAACATCTTAAAAGTGCGTTATAAATATAACACACATAAATATAACACACTTGTAGCTCAAACAGGATGTGACTGAAATAGACCTCATGTTGTTTTTGCAGGAGCTTATATTTTTAGACAAACGTCATAATCAGCCTCTAAATGAAAGGCATGTGTGCGTTTATGTAGACGACCCTTGCTGCGGGCCATTGATGCACCCCCCCCCCATGTCATCACAAATGTAGGTGTGTCCTTCCAGAACGATGACCAAGTTCAAGTAATTTATTTATATAGCACTTTTTACAACAGTACATTGTCACAAAGCAGCTTTACAGAATGAAAAGCCTTTAAACCCCCAAAGAGCGAGCCGAAGCGACAGTGGCAAGAAAAAACTCCCTGTTATGTTGTTATTTAAGGAAGAAACCTTGTGAGGACCGAGACTCAGTGGGGGACTCGTCCTCCTTGAGCGGCCAGGCAGCAACAACAATGTAGGACAGACATGTCCAGATACTAAACAAATGGAAAAACTAACAACTGGAGAACTATATGTGAGTCCATTAGGGGGCGTCCTGCAGGACCGCCTTGTCAGGTTCCATCCAGTATTCGTCAGCAGAGCCATGGATGAAGATCTCCAGGAAACCAATGACCCTGATGTAATATTTCAGTCTTATTTTGCCTCGACCCCAACGTCTGCACACTCAGCACCTCGATGAAGGTATAAAAGCCAGCAGGAATCTGAAAGCAGATCGTTTTCAAACACAATAAAAGTGAAATGTCACAACTGCAAGAAGCGTCCGCTCTGTTAGATTAGTGTGAGCTGTAGAGCGCCACACAGGAGTCTTCGGAGAACATGTCCCGCCCCGGTCGCAACCCAATCTGTAGGACACAGATTACATGCGGTGAGGTTGTCATGCCGTGTTTTATTGCAGGCGGCGGCAGATCGGTGCGACGCGGGGGAACGGGAGCTTTGTGGAAGCCGCTGCATTATTTAATCAATAAAAGAGCTTCGCTTCAGATAAGCTGCTCGCTTCCGTTAAGAGCGATGTCACCGCCACGCCACCGAGAGACGCCGTTCTACTGAAACCGCCGCGGCTGCGCGATGCCATTCTGAGACGCCGCACAACCCACTGTCACCAGTTAGAATTCACATGTTAATCATTTATCTCATTAAAGTCCGGAAATTAGAACCATGGAAATCATAAAAATGACTTTTTTAAATTAAAAATGTGTTTTGCATTGGTTTTGATTTACGGCGTGATGCCTAAATAAGATACAAATGAAAAGGTACACCTTTATATGCATTTACACATTTATAATGTCAAGTGAAGGCGACAGGGTAGCTTAGTTCGAATCCCCATCTGGTTGGGTTTCCATGTTCTCCCCGTGTCCGCTTGGGTTTCCTCCGGGTTCTCCGGTTTCCTCCCACAGTCCAAAAACATGGATCAATAAATTGAGTTCTCCAAATTGCCCCATATAGAGTGTGTGTGTGTGAGAGTGAGTGTGTGCCCAGTGATGGATTGGCGTCCTGTCCTGGGTGTATCTGCCCAGCACCCGAAACGTTCTCCCTTGGATGGGCATGGGGAACCCCCCCCCGCGACCCTAATAGAGGATAAAGCAGAAGATAATGGATGCATGAATAATGTCAAGTGAGCATGGTGTTGGCATGTTCGAATCCCGATCTAGGTGGTTTGCATGTTCTCCCCGTGTTCGCGTAGGTTCCCTCCGCGTTCTCTGGTTTCCTCCCACAGTCGGGAAAACCTGGATTCAAGGTGAATTGAATGCTCTAAATTGCCCCATATAGCGTTTGTGTGAGTGAGTGTACAGCGATAGATTTTTATTATTCGAGGATTTGGGGATCAGTTCTTAAATTTATTTGAATGACTCGCTTCGCCTCTCGGGACTGACTCGGGTTCGTTTGGGTTTGTTGGTGGATGCGTTTGTTGGTCTAGCTGTGACTGCGTCACTCAGCTGCTCAGAAGCTCGCCTCGTACCTCCTGTACTAATGAGTTTGATTAAAGCTCCTGCCAAATAAGAAAATGTAATTATTTTGGGGTGCATCGCTTCTGATGGATGGACTTGGCTTCATCCGTATAGGAAGCCTTGGGGGGGGGGGCATAAACCTTTTTGGGCCCAATTAATTTAGAATATTTATTACTGATACGACACTGAAATATTTTTCATCTCAGGATAATTAGGCTGATTAATCTTTCTCTGAGTTGTGATCGTATTACATCAGTCCCTGAATCAAAGTCTTAAATTCAGCACTTATTTTACCCATAATCCACTGCCAGTCTGTTTTAATACAGTCCTTATATATATTTATTATTATATATATTTTTTAATAAGGAATCCTAGGGCGGCAAGGTGGCTTAGTGGTTTAGCATGTTCTCCTCTCAGCACTAGGGATTCCTGGTTCAAATCCCCGTTTAGGTGGAGTTTGCATGTTCTCCCCGTGTCCGCGTGGGTTTCCTCCGGGTTCTCCGGTTTCCTCCCACAGTCCAAAAACATGGATCAAGTCAATTGAATTCTCCAAATTGCCCCATATAGAGTGTGTGTGTGTGTGTGAGTGAGTGTGTGCCCAGCAATAGATTGGCGTCCTGTCCTGGGTGTATCTGCCCAGCGCCCGAAACGTTCTCCCCTGGATGGACATGGGGAACCCCCCCCCGCGACCCTAATATTGGATAAAGCGGAAGATAATGGATGGATGGATGGAATCCTGGTTCATATTCTTTATATAAAGTTTACATTTGAAATTGTCTCGCCTTTTTCCAGATTCAGAACGTTCTCCGTGTAGCTACAATCACTGAGCGCTTTATTAAGAGCACTCTGTCCTCGCGCTGGTTAGTTCCTCTCTCAGCTCTTTAAACCGTTTTGGTGATTGATGCGTTTACGTTCGCAGACGTTTTTTTTTCTGCTGACCACAAACGCACTTTGTACATTTCGAAGCCGTCCTGCCGTTTCGGCGCTCCCCTCCCTCCCTCCCTCCCTCCCTCTCTGTCCGTTCTCTGTCGGAGTTGTTTCCGGCCTGACAGCAAAAATTATGACACAATCAGAATAATTGAGATCGGGGGCTCTGAGCACCACGGCGGAAAACTTTCACTTTATTATGCATCGATCACTAGTTTAAGTAAAACGATTCCTCAGCAGCCCTGTGGCAGAGCTCAGGAAAGGTGAGGGAGTGGGGGCATCAATCACAGCCGCTCGGTCGTTTATGGGTACCTGTAAGGTCATGTATACCGAAGGCTGCCTTATCAGCAGCTCGCCTTGATGCCACGCTTGGCGTCACGTGACTTGGAGAGCGTTGTCCAGTGTTGGAGCAGAGATGTGGATAATGGACAAGATGTTAATATACGTCCCCTCGGTATGTGCTGTCTGCGTTCCATCAATTCACAAATGTCCTGACCTGGTTAACACCCCGCAATTATACTGGGACCTGATCCCATAAATTACCGTATTGGTTTTCTGGGCTTTTAATTTCAAGTGGTGCTTTCATACATACGATAAATATCAGGTCTACTGTATAAAACCACGCAAATGATCCCACGGTACTAATGATATAGTGGTTCTTAAGTACATACGATCAAATCTCATTTAGATATGTCCTTTATTCGATGTCTAGCCTAACCGTCCTCTTGGGGGCTGTTACATATACATTTCATCCATTGATCCACGAGCCACATTAAAGAGCCGTGAGGTTTTTTTTTTACGAGGACGAGGTGGAGGCTCCAACGTTGATGAATCTTTGTTGGAATCAGCTCACTCATGAATCTCATCAATGTTCATTCATTCATTCATTCATTATTATCTCCCGCTTCATCCTATATTAGGGTCGCGGGGGGGGGGTTCCCCATGCCCATCCAGGGGCGAACATTTCGGGTGCTGGGCAGATAGACCCAGGACAGGACGCCAATCCATCGCTGGGCACACACTCACTCACTCACACAGACACACACTCTATGGGGCAATTTGGAGAACTCAATTAACTTGATCCATGTTTTTGGACTGTGGGAGGAAACCGGAGAACCCGGAGGAAACCCACGCGGACACGGGGAGGACATGGAAACTCGAACCGGGAATCCCTAGTGCTGAGAGGCGAACGTGCTCAACCACTAAGCCACCGTAAGCCTCTCATCAATGTGAAATCTGAATTATTGGATGAGTGTATGATGATCGTAGACACGTTGCGTTAGGCGGTTGACACGTCGACCTGGAGTATGCAGAGATGTGATAAGCTTGGAGTGGTGGAGGATAAGGGCGTGTCGTAGGCGTGTCATCGTCAGCGTTCCTGTTTTTAAGATGCCAAAATAAACCCCGGTGTGGAATGAATTCATTCTCGCAAACCCAAGGACACTTTACGGGGGTGTCGCGACGCCGACTGAGCTTTATTGCGTCTGTTCTGTTTGTTTCAGGCGAAATGGCGCGGTCACCACATTAAGATCCAGAACACGGGGGACTACTACGACCTGTACGGCGGCGAGAAGTTCGCCACGCTGGCCGAATTGGTGCAGTATTACATGGAGCACCACGGGCAGCTGAAGGAGAAGAACGGCGATGTGATCGAGCTGAAGTATCCGCTCAACTGCGCCGATCCCACCTCCGAGAGGTGACGCCGCCGCCGCCGCCGCCGTTCACGCTCAGACTGCATCCGCTGCTTTCATGATTCTGACTTCAGACAAGTTTTATTGCTGCCGCTGATGTTATCCCTGCCTCGCTGCTATTTTCGGTCAGCGCTTTGTAATATCCAATCCCTCCTCTCATTGATCCACCGACTCTTTTTAAATGGATAGTGAGCTTTCACTGCACTTACCTCGTTCCTACAATAACATCCGTACATCTCTGATTGCTTGGCTGTCAGCAGACCTTAATGAAGCTCAAATGCTGGCTCCGTTAAAGACACTTATGTTTTTCTTTGGATTATTCTGTAATCTATTAAATAATCCAATTCACTGGATATAATCAGCTCCATCTGTCTATCTGCCTTCCTAACCCCCATTTGTTTTCAGCTTTTGTTTGAGTGGTGGATGAATCTCAGAACTGCAGTGATGGTGTATTCATTTTCATTACTTATTTTCTATATTATTATTATTATTCATTCATTCATTCTCTATTAGGGCCGCGGGGGGGTTGCCCATGCCCATCCAGGGGAGAACGTTTCGGGCGCTGGGCGGATACACCCAGGACAGGGCACCAATCTATCATCGAGCACACACTCACTCACACAGACACACTCTATATGGGGCAGTTTGGATTCACCTTGACTCCTTGTTTTTGGACTGTGGGAGGAAACCCGAGAACCCGGAGGAAACCCATGCGGACATGGGGAGAACATGGAAACTCCACACAGATTGGGATTGGAACTGGGAATCCCTAGTGCCGAGAGGAGAACATGCTAAACCACTAAGCCACCGTGCTGCATATTTGTATATTCATTCATTCATTCATTATCTCCCGCTTTATCCTATATTAGGGTCGCGGTGGGGTTCCCCATGCCCATCCAGGGGAGAACGTTTCGGGCGCTGGGCAGATACACCCAGGACAGGGCGCCAATCTATCACTGGGCACACACTCACTCACACACTCTATATGGGGCAATTTGGAGAATTCAATTGACTTGATCCATGTTTTTGGACTGTGGGAGGAAACCGGAGAACCCGGAGGAAACCCACGCGGACACGGGGAGAACATGGAAACTCCACCCAGATGGGGATTCAAACCAGGAATCCCTAGTGCTGAGAGGAGAACATGCTAAACACTAAGCCACCGTGCCGCCTCTTTGTATATTATCATTATTATTATTATTATTATAATTATAATACACTTGTTAATTCTCCATCCTGGGAGGAGTCCCTCACTGTGCCCTGGTCCTCACAAGGTTTCGGTCTATAAAAAAAAAAAACACAAACTAATACCATAGATGTTTTGTTTCCAAGATGTTTTTGAAAATGCTTTTTGGAGGTTTATTCTTAGAACACAATGCTACGAACCGTTGTTCTGAAAGGACGTTGTGTACGAGTTTGAGTCTTGTTTTCCAAGGTGGTTCCACGGTCACCTTTCTGGTCGCGAGGCAGAGAAGTTGTTGACGGAAAAAGGAAGAAACGGAAGCTTTCTGGTGAGAGAGAGCCAGAGTCATCCCGGGACTTCGTTCTCTCCGTGAGAACCGGAGACGACAAAACGGACAGCCTGGACAGCAAACCCAAAGTCACCCATGTCATGATCCGTTGTCAGGTACTGCCCAGAGCACCGGTGTGTTCCCACGTTCCCGACGTGGCTTTGCTTCCCCTGTTAGGATAATAAAACTCCACCAGCTCGCTGAACTGACGTCCACACTTGTGTTGTCTTTAAGCCTGATATGAAGTATGACGTTGGGGGCGGAGAGAAGTTCGACTCTTTAACGGACTTGGTGGAACACTACAAGAAGAACCCAATGGTGGAAACACTGGGAACCGTCCTTCAGCTGAAACAGGTGCTTTATCATCATCATCAAAATAATAACAATAATAAAAATAATAATACATTTTATTTATGAGCGCATTTCAATACACTCAAGGTCATTTTACAAAAATAAGAATAAATAGAACAAAACATACTAAAGGACACGACGTGTACAACAGTGAGACAACAGTGAGACAGCACACAACAGTGAGACAACAGACAACAGTGAGACAGCAGACAACAGTGAGACAACAGACAACAGTGAGACAGCAGACAACAGTGAGACAACAGACAACAGTGAGACAGCAGACAACAGTGAGACAGCAGACAACAGTGAGACAGCAGACAACAGTGAGACAACAGTGAGACAGCAGACAACAGTGAGACAGCAGACAACAGTTAGACAGCAGACAACAGTGAGACAACAGTGAGACAGCAGACAACAGTGAGACAACAGTGAGACAGCAGGCAACAGTGAGACAACAGTGAGACAGCAGACAACAGTGAGACAACAGTGACAACAGTGAGACAACAGAGCAGCAGAGACAACAGTGAGACACACAGTGAGACAGTGAGACAGCAGACAACAGTGAGACAACAGTGAGACAGCAGACAACAGTGAGACAACAACAGTGAGACAACAGTGAGACAGCAGACAACAGTGACAGACAACAGTGAGACAACAGTGAGACAGCAGACAGTGAGACAGCAGACAACAGTGAGACAAGTGAGACAGCAGTCAACAGTGAGACAACAGTGAGACAACAGTGAGACAGCAGACAACAGTGAGACAACAGTGAGACAACAGTGAGACAGCAGACAACAGTGAGACAGCAGACAACAGTGAGACAACAGTGAGACAGCAGACAACAGTGAGACAACAGTGAGACAGCAGACAACAGTGAGACAGCAGACAACAGTGAGACAACAGTGAGACAGCAGACAACAGTGAGACAGCAGACAACAGTGGACATCATGTCATCTAACTGTGTACTATTAGATGATAAGTGTTGACAATAACATATTCCAGTTGCTTAAATAAGTTCTCTACATCCATACGGAGTAGAAATGAGGCTGTGTGTGCTGATGTAGATCTGCTGCACGCTGCACACACATCTGAGAGAGACAACACACTCTGCTGTCCCATGATTCAACTGGAGCTTCATCACCTTAAGACATGTGAGAAGAGTCGCCGCGAGAAGAGTCGCCATGAGAAGAGTCGAGTCAAAAGAAGAAAATAGAAGAGTCGAGTCGAGTCGAGAGAAGAGTCGAGTCGAGAGAAGAGTCGAGTCGAGAGAAGAGTCAAGTCGAGTCGAGTCGAGAGAAGAGTCGAGTCGAGAGAAGAGTCGAGTCGAGAGAAGAGTCGAGTCGAGAGAAGAGTCGAGTCGAGAGAAGAGTCGAGTCGAGAGAAGAGTCGAGTCGAGAGAAGAGTCGAGTCGAGTCGAGAGAAGAGTCGAGTCGAGTCGAGAGAAGAGTCGAGAGAAGAGTCGAGTCGAGTCGAGAGAAGAGTCGAGTCGAGTCGAGAGAAGAGTCGAGTCGAGAGAAGAGTCAAGTCGAGTCGAGTCGAGAGAAGAGTCGAGAGAAGAGTCGAGTCGAGTCGAGAGAAGAGTCGAGTCGAGTCGAGAGAAGAGTCGAGTCGAGAGAAGAGAAGAGTCGAGTCGAGAGAAGAGTCGAGTCGAGAGAAGAGTCAAGTCGAGTCGAGTCGAGAGAAGAGTCGAGTCGAGAGAAGAGTCGAGTCGAGAGAAGAGTCGAGTCGAGAGAAGAGTCGAGTCGAGAGAAGAGTCGAGTCGAGAGAAGAGTCGAGTCGAGTCGAGAGAAGAGTCGAGTCGAGTCGAGAGAAGAGTCGAGAGAAGAGTCGAGTCGAGTCGAGAGAAGAGTCGAGTCGAGTCGAGAGAAGAGTCGAGTCGAGTCGAGAGAAGAGTCGAGTCGAGTCGAGAGAAGAGTCGAGTCGAGTCGAGAGAAGAGTCGAGTCGAGTCGAGAGAAGAGTCGAGTCAAGAGAAGAGTCGAGAGAAGAGAAGAGTCGAGTCGAGAGAAGAGTCGAGGGAAGAGTTTCGAGTCAAGGGAAGAGTCTCGAGTCGAGAATCGAGGGAAGAGTCGAGTCGAGAGAGGAGTCGACTTTGCAACTATAATCATTTTGTAGACGCTTTTCTCCACAACTTTGAAGTATCCCTAACTTTGAGTGAGGTTAGACATGGATCAAGGGCCCTGCTGAAGGGCCCACACTAACATCAGTGCACTGGGGATTTGAACCCTCAGCGCTTAGATCTCTAGAGCCAAACTTCACCCACTTCAAACACCAAATAGCATGGGGATCTTTTATGACCTCTTACCTTGAATGACTTTTATAATATGACTGATGTATTAAAGGGTGTTTGTGTGCATTCCATAATGTGCCCTCACCTCAGGAGCACTCAAGCCGCCCGCCGGCCGACCTCAGAGCTGAATAAACGTTATAGACACGTTTTCATTTCAAGAGTTCAAGCATCATACTGGACATGCGCGGGAGTCGATCCCTGAGGGCTCAGCGTGGTGTGGACTCTTATCCGGGGCTTTAAATAGACCATTTTTCTTTTTGATGATGCTGTCACCGGACCAGTGTACCTTGACATGCTTTGTACATCCATTCTGCTCGATATTCATGCGCTTTATGCGGAAGAGCAGTTTTGACTCTCAGTGTGCCACCGCTGAGCCGTGAGAACCCACCCTAATGACACCGGTCGCCCCGCCGTTCCTGCTCTTTGCACCCGCGTGTGTGTGTGTGTGTGTGTGTGTGTGTGTGTCATCGAATGCTTTATTAAAAGTGTATGGAGTGAAAGTTGTTTTGTTAAGCCAGCGGTCCCTCGTCGTTAGAATCGGTCAGTATGTTTGGGTTGTGGACTCACGCTCTGTTTTATTTCAAGCCTCTGAACACGACCCGGATTAACGCGGCCGAGATCGAGAGCAGGGTGCGAGAGCTCAGCAAGCTGACCGAGGCGACGGACAAGGTGAAGCAGGGCTTCTGGGAAGAGTTTGAGGTGAGCAGCGTGGTCCATGCTTCAGCAGATACGCTTAACCACGTTATCACACGTTCTCACGGCCGACGTTCTGCTCGTTCTCCTCCAGACGCTGCAGCAGCAGGAGTGCAAGCTGCTGTACAGCCGCAAGGAAGGCCAGCGTGCCGAGAACAAGAACAAGAACCGATACAAAAACATCCTGCCCTGTGCGTATGTGAGCGTGTGTCTGTTCTCCCTCATCCGATTGGCTGTTGGATTCTGACGTGCGCGTTCATGTGTGTTTCAGTCGACCACACGCGAGTGGTCCTCAACGACGGGGACACAAATGAGCCGGGCTCGGACTACATCAACGCCAACATCATCATGGTGGGTTAATGACGGCGGCAGCTTTGTGGGTGTGGTCTGTATCTCCGCATCAAAACTGCACCATGTTTACTTATCAACCCTGGTTTCTGTCGCAGGGACACGCCCCTTAAATTCATCTGTTTAATTAATTTACTGCAGGTTTATAAATTTCAAGCGTCTTGCCGTGCATGTTGAACTATTGGCTGTGGCCCATAAGGTCAATTAAAGTCGCGACCCACTTTTATAAAATACGATTACATTTACACATACATACACAACAACACGACATAAAGAAAACGAGAAACTCGTCTTCAATGAACAAAAATCCATGTTAAATACTTCAGGTTAGATTTGCGTTTCGCCATCTCGCCTCCGAGCATCACACATTTAAGGAGAAGGGTAACTGGGTAAACGAATGGTGGTTACCATGGCAACGAGAATGCTGCGCTGCGTCTGACACGTACCTCTCTGTTTCTATTTTTTATTTTATTTTCCGAGATAAAAAAAGCATTGCAAAATTAAATTATAATTATTTAGAATAAAAACTCCTATTTCCATTTAAGTCCGTATAAATCCAGTTCATTCGTTATTGAGACTGCAAAATGCATTAAAACACATTTTATAATGGAATAAATGTCACAATATACTTTGTTCTGTTTTTTTAAATATATTTAGTTATATAAATGAATATAAAAGGCTTAAATACTATATAAAATAGTGAATAATCATTTAAAAAATCCGCATTCAAATTTCTTGCCATCTAACTCTGTTTGATTTAAATTAATTTAACTCGTCAGTCTCTGTTTTGTAAGCGCATTAACGACTTTTGTTACATTAACCTTCTTGACCGCTTCTTTTTTCACCACAAGGCAACGTATCGTGGATTTCCATGGTCTAAATCACTTTTGGGTCGTGACCCACCATTCAAAAAGTCTAAATTAAAGAATGCTTGAAGGAGCTTGGCGTAGTCTATAGTTTATTTTTAAAGAACAGAGTCCTTGAGAAGTGGGATGAGATTTATAAACGCTCTGTGTGTGTTCGATACACTGCAGCTCGGCACCGGCGTCACATGTTCAGCCAGATTATAATGCAAATAGACTATTATCCAGGTTTTCCAAGTTAAATAAATTAGCATAGTCATTTTGGAGGGCAGGAGGGGCACATTATTGGCCTTTAACTCCTGCAGTATTATTATACGGGGTCACTGCTGTGGAATGGAAATGCCCCGTGTCGAATTAGCCTTCAGTTCGACGGCCCAAACACTTGACGGATGGTTCTAATGAAGCCCATATTCTGATTTATTAGAAATGACTTTGCCGTAATTGCATCCATCAGTAACATTCGTTAGGTGTTTTATGCGAGGGCATGGCTTGCTTGTTTATCACAGTTTGGATTTTTTTTTATTTTGTTGAGATTTTTTAATAGAGTGCCTGATTAAATTAAAAGCATGCTTTTGGGTTATTTATTTAAAAAAAAAAAAAAAAAAAAGGTTTTGTATATACTGGGAGCTGATTTGTCCTGGTCTATGTGCTGAGATGTTCTATTTCTTGCATGTGTGAATCCGAAAACGTGGAATTTATTGCCGTCGTTGCTTTATTTATTATTTATTTTCCATTCAGCCCGACAACACTGCCAGGTTAAAGAAGAGCTACATCGCGACGCAGGGCTGCCTGCAGAACACCATCAGTGACTTCTGGAGGATGGTGTTTCAGGAAAACTCCCGCGTTATTGTCATGACGACGAAGGAGGTCGAGCGGAGCAAGGTACAACTCGTTTCCCTCGACGTGTTTCTGATTAAATCCGATCTTTAAATGAGACGAGGGTGTTTAGCGATGGCTGCTGTAACGAGTTAAGGCACCACGGTTCCGTTTCGTTACAGAGCAAGTGTGTCAAGTACTGGCCCGACGTCTCGGCGTTAAAGGAATACGGGGCCATGCGCGTCCGCAACGTCAAAGAGACCTCGGCTCACGATTACATCCTGCGAGAGCTGAAACTTTCCAAAGTTGGGCAGGTAACCTAATCCATTTGATCTGGATCTGTCCATGATGCAGCACTTTGAGATTCCGCTGAAACGGAAAGTGCATTAGAAATAAAATGTATTATTATTAAGTAAGCAATACGTAGACACCACACTAGCACATAAACATGAGTCTCGAGAGATGGGAACCCAGCTGGTGAGGTTAAAATTGACGTGTCCAGGGTTTAAGATCTGAAGACTTAAAGCACATTTGGAGGTTCTAGGTTATTAACTAGGTTCAACATCAACAATTACCTGCATATACCAGTGATTAATTATAATACTACATGTAGGTGTTTTTTTTGTTATTAACCTCTTAATAGTAATATTTAATAAAGACAGTAATAAATATCTGTTCACCAGACGTCAGCCATAATTTATTGTACAAAGGACAATAAATTTATTAGACCGGCCTCTTCACTGTCAACTTTTAAATCAAGTCTTCAAACCCGTTTTTACTCTTCGGCTTTTAATGAAACATGATTTTTCTTTGGTTTATTGGTTTTCATGGTTTAATTTGATTTAATGTTTTATTGCTTATATTCAGCTAATGCTGCTACTGAGAGATCTGCCTCCAAAAAGATCTTCTTATGAACATAAATAATTATAAAATATCCACAATGGACCTGTAAGCTTTAAATGACACACAGTGAAACACATATCAATGCTTCACATGTATTAAAGCGTTCACAATGCACTGAATAATTATTACAAACTTTTCTGACATGCCCTATAATAATAATATTAATAATAATAATAATATTAATAATAATATTATGTGTCTCATGGTTCTGTATTTCTGCTGTACAGGGGAACACGGAGCGCACTGTATGGCAGTACCATTTCCGCGCCTGGCCTGATCACGGTGTGCCCGCCGACCCCGGCGGTGTCCTGGACTTTTTGGAGGAGGTCAAAATCAAGCAGGAGAACATTCTGGAAGCCAGTCCTGTTGTTGTACACTGCAGGTACAGCTTTTCTCAACTGCTCTTTAATTGTCTTCACTGTCTTTTTGACTTCATGTCATTGCTTTGTGTTTTTTAAATGTTAGATGTTAATTCCCTAGCTTTTCCGTACACTGGTCTTTATTTTCCTACGGTTATAATGCTGATGAGCACAGTACCACCAACTTTTAGGAAAACCAAAGCAGCCCCCTCACCACCAAGACGCTGTCTAGACAGAACTGTCTCCTGCAAATCAGAGACGGAGTGATGAGGGAGGCTATTTCAGAAGCCATCCATCACCTGAAGGGAACTATGGATTGAAGGATGAATGAAGATGCGGACGGCGGTGATGTCAAGCGTCTTGCACAGAACTGGCTTTAAAGAGATGGGGTCTAAAAAAAAAAAAGACCATTACAGCAAATTAATAATAAAACACATCTTGTGTTATGAGAGATCATAAGAATATCAAATATCAGCCAAATACTGACTATTCATTGACGAACCCAGTAAGACATTTAAGCCAAAAAAGGTCTAAAGCATTTTGTTACCAATTAAACCTGCTGGTTTCTCTATAACAGCTTGTGGTTTTTGATTTTGGTGAGCTGTACATGCTGGTAAGGGGGTAACTGCATGATTACTGTATCATGTCGTAACCATTAACTCCTCGTTTTCTTTCTGCAGTGCCGGTATTGGACGAACAGGGACTTTTATCGTGATCGACATCTTAATAGACATCATCCGAGAAAAAGGTGAAGTATAATGTGAACGGATGATGACCGTTACGTAATGCTTCAGATTGTTTGTTAACCGTTCCTTTGCACATGTGCAGGAGTGGACTGTGACATCGACGTTCCCAAGACCATCCAAATGGTGCGTTCTCAACGCTCAGGAATGGTACAGACCGAAGCCCAGTATCCGCTTCATTTACATGGCAGTTCAGCATTACATAGAGACGTTTCAGCGCCGCATAGAGGAAGAACAGGTGGGTGTCTTACTGTACATCCATCCATCCATTATCTTTCGCTTTATCCTCTATTAGGGTCGCGGGGGGGTTCCCCATGCCCATCCAGGGGAGAACGTTTCGGGCGCTGGGCAGATACACCCAGGACAGGCCCAATCTGTCACTGGGCACACACTCACTCACACACACACTCTATATGGGGCAATTTTGGAGAATTTAATTGACTTGATCCATGTTTTTGGACTGTGGGAGGAAACCGGAGAACCCGGAGGAACCCCACACGGACACGGGGAGAACATGGAAACTCCACCCAGAGCGCTGAGAGGAGAACATGCTAAACCACTAAGCCACCGTGCCGCCCCATACTGTACATATATTTATATTTCATCCAAAGCGACTTACGAAGTGAGCACAGGCTCCATACAGCGCCCCCTGGAGCAATGAGGGTTCAGGGTTTTGCTCAAGGACCCATCTTGGTAACTTTGAACCCACAACCTTCAGATTAATATCCCAACACCCTGACCACTGAGCTACCACGCCCTCATACGTGGTCAGTGTGTTTGTATCATACGTACAGCATCGTTTAATGAACGAGTTCATGCATTACATGAACGTTATCCTCACGCTTCAGAAGATTTAATGTTGATTAACATGCACGCTTTGGTTTCCTATTCCAGAAAAGCAAAATCAAAGGGCGTGAATACACCAACATCAAGTACTCGCTTTCAGACCTGAGTGCAGGGGACCAGAGCCCGCTGCCTCCCTGCACACCCACGCCAACATGTGCCGAGTAAGTGCTATAACGCCTTTGCATCGGTGTAGGATCAACGCAATCCGCATGTCTGAACGTTTGCTTTCCTCTGCCTGAATTCAGACGGCCGAGCGAATACTTTTGGAAATATCGTGCATGTTGGTATAATACCAGTCTGTAGTCTTTTCCTTGGAGAGTGGGGGAGGGGGGGGGGGGGTACAAGATGTGAATATCCAGCCCTTGTAATAACCAGGATGAGAGTTGAAATGTAAAGCTGCCCTGGGGTTATTACATTTCGTGGCATTTATAGGGTTAAAATCAATATACACCGTAGCAGCCGTCGGAAAACCTTTTTCAATTTACCGTTTGTTTTTTTTTTTTTTGTACAAGCCAGTAGTGTCGTTAATTACAAATCAATTACAAATCAATCAGCACATCAGTCGAGGGAAAATCTTTACTGTTTCTCTGTAATGAGATATATAAGCATTTTTATTAGATTTTTCTTTCCTTTTGCTTCCTATTTATCAAAAACAAAACCTCGGCTCACTTTCCGGTTTGGAATCCCGGCTCCAAAAACACCGGAAATCGAACCGCGTGAAGCACGTGAGGGACGTGAGGGACGCAAATACTGACCCCTCATGGTTTTCTTCAAAAAAAATCTATTTATGAGATGTAGATGACATTCTGGGTGGGTGTGGGGGGTGGGATGTATGTATGTGGGTGGGTGGGTGTGGGGGGGGTGTGTATGTGGGTGGGGTGGGTTTTTGGAGTTTCCATGCATTGTTATATACATGTCATCAGTGCAGTGACTCTGTCCTCGTCTCTGTGTGTAGAATGCGAGAGGACAGCTCCAGAGTGTATGAGAATGTGGGTTTGATGCAGCAGCAGCAGAAGAGTCACAGATGAGGCTCTGACCACAGCACTGTCCAATTTACAGGTAACACGTCCTCACCGCACCCTCACCACATCCTCACCATGCCTTCACTACGCCCTCACTATGCCCTCACCGCGCCCTCACCGCGTCCTCACCACGCCTTCACCACGCCCTCACCGCGCCCTCACCACGCCCTCACCGTGTCCTCACCGCGTCTTCACCACGTCCTCACCGCGTCCTCACTATGCCCTCACCGTGCCCTCACCAAGTCTTCACCGCGCCCTCACCACATCCTCACCATGCCTTCACTACGCCCTCACTATGCCCTCACTGCGTCCTCACCGCAACCTCACCGAGCCTTCACCGCGCCCTCACCACGCCCTCACCGTGTCCTCACCACGCCCTCACCGTGTCCTCACCGCGTCTTCACCACGTCCTCACCGCGTCTTCACCGCGCCCTCACCGCGTCCTCACCGCGTCTTCACCACGCCCTCACCGTGTCCTCACCGCGTCTTCACCACGTCCTCACCGCGTCTTCACCACGCCCTCACCGCGTCCTCACCGCGTCCTCACTATGCCCTCACCGCGACCTCACCGTGCCCTCACCAAGTCTTCACCGCGCCCTCACCACATCCTCACCATGCCTTCACTACGCCCTCACTATGCCCTCACTGCGTCCTCACCGCAACCTCACCGAGCCTTCACCGCGCCCTCACCACGCCCTCACCGTGTCCTCACCGCGTCTTCACCACGTCCTCACCGCGTCTTCACCGCGCCCTCACCGCGTCTTCACCACGCCCTCACCGTGTCCTCACCGCGTCTTCACCACGTCCTCACCGCGTCTTCACCACGCCCTCACCACGCCCTCACCGCGTCCTCACCGCGCCCTCACCGCGCCCTCACCACGCCCTCACCGTGTCCTCACCGCGTCTTCACCACGTCCTCACCGCGTCCTCACCGCGTCTTCACCACATCCTCACCGCGTCCTCACCACGCCCTCACCGTGTCCTCACCGCGTCTTCACCACGCCTTCACCACGTCCTCACCGCGTCCTCACTATGCCCTCACCGCGACCTCACCGTGTCCTCACCGCGTCTTCGCCACGTCCTCACCGCGTCTTCACCACGCCTTCACCGCGTCCTCACTATGCCCTCACCGCGTCCTCACCGCGTCCTCACTATGCCCTCACCGCGACCTCACCGCGACCTCACCAAGTCTTCACCGCGCCCTCACCACGTCCTCACCGTGCCCTCACCGTGCCCTCACCACGCCCTCACCGCGCCCTCACCACGTCCTCACCACGTCCTCACCACGTCCTCACCACGTCCTCACCACGTCCTCACCACGCCCTCACCACGCCCTCACCACGTCCTTACCACGTCCTCCGTCTCAGAGACGTCACTATTCAAACCCCCCCCTCGCTCCTCCATTCACTCGCTCAGGACCGTGAGCACACCCCTGTCCGGACGGCGAGGCCGACCTCACCTTCATGGCCGGATGAGACGAGTAGGGACGGACCTGTTCCGTCTCGCGGCACCTCGCACTGCGACTTTTAAAATTGCCGAGTGGAAAACAAACACGCCGCTTCATTACCTTCTATTTCGGGTCTTTTGATGTCACCCACTTCAACTTCAGGCAAAAAAATGTCATTGCTATGGCAACCGGCATGGATACGGCTGAGAAATAAGGACTGCCGCCCGGACGCGCGGATCCAATCGGGTCACGCCGTGGACGTGTGGAATTAATGGCCACTTTATTAGAGACACTTTGACGTGTGGCGTCTGGGATCTCATTTAGAACCCTCGTTAGAACTTGGGCAGTTCGTGTGAAATGAGGAGCGTCTCCATGTCGACCGTTTAAATGGAGCTACTGACCCACGCGTGCTCAGAATTAATGATCACGTTTGGGTCAACCCTTATGTTTGGCATTTTTGGGCTGCAGTAACAGAGAGCTCACTTCATAAGGGACCTCGTTCTCCACTGGCTGTAACATTTCCAGTTCTGCAGAACGTCCATGAAAGCAAACTCATTAGATTGAAACGCCCGACTGAAACTGACGTTAAAAATACAAGGTTTCACAGAAAAAAGGTGAATACATGATGATCAGGTGACGCTTGGAACCACACACACACACACACACACACACACGTGTGTATACATTTCATTGTATACAGCTCGGCGGCACGGTGGTTAGTGGTTGGCATGTTCTCCTCTCAGCACTAGGGTTTCCCGGTTCGAATCCCCATCTGGGTGGAGTTTCCATGTTCTCCCCGTGTCCGCGTGGGTTTCCTCCGGGTTCTCCGAAAACATGGATCAAGTCAATTGAATTCTCCAAATTGCCCCATATAGAGTGTGTGTGAGTGAGTGAGTGTGTGCCCAGTGATAGATTGGCGCCCTGTCCTGGGTGTATCTGCCCAGCGTCCGAAATGTTCTCCCCTGGATGGGCATGAGGAACCCCCCCCCCCCCCCCCCCAACCCTAATTTCCACTACACCTGCATCTGCATCTGCATCTGCAAATTAGCCCTGTGTCTAAATATTTGTCCTGGTTGTTGTCTTTCAGCGACCATCTTTTGTTATTGCCAGCTGCACCTGAATGCCTGATCATCACGACATGGGAAGAAGAAAAGAAAGAAGTATATAAATATAAATATAAATATATATATATATGAAAAAGAAAGTTCAGTCCGGCCTGAGTGCTCAAGAGATGAGGACGGGGTTCATCCATTTCTCCTCCCCGCATAGTAGCCTCCCCCCCCCCACACACACACACACACACACACACACACACACACACACACACACACACACACAAACGAACCACTGTGAACATCATGAAGCCTTATTTTCCACCATGGGGATGGACGGGGAACCCCCCCCCCCCCCCCCCATGGCGCCAACGAACTGATCCGCTGCGGCGTTTTCAGCGCAATCAGCCTCCACCAGATGAAAAACAAAGGCTCGTCCTGTCGTCTCCGCCGTCGTCGTCGTCTTCTTCCTCGTCCTCGTCCTCGTTTTTCTTCTCTACCGTCTTACGTTTTCGTTTCTTTTCCCTTTTACCAAAGCAATTTTCGAAGTATTCGGAGCAGTGTAATATTATGTAAGATGAGAAAAAAAAAAAAGAGAAAAAGGGCTGTAATTAAAAGCCGACCTCGTCGTCATCGACGTCTGGTTTTTTTTTTAAGAAAATGGGGTTTAAGGGACTACATGGTTAAAGGGACGGCCTGAAACCAGGGATGCCTTCCAGTGCCCCATGTCATGTGTGTGTGTGTGCGCGCATATGTGTAACCCCCCCCCCCCACCCCAGGCCATTAATCATGTCCTGGTCCACTACCCCACAGCTCTCATATATGTCCCCAGTGTTAAGGACGGAATGAGGTAAAGCGTTTTTTTTTTTTTTTTTTTTTAATAATAATGACCTCAACTCCGTCCCTCGTTTCATGTCCGCCGTTGATTGGATGTTGTAACGACGCCGTCGTAATCGCGTTACGAACTTACTGAATCACTGTGTTGCATTACAAGCCACCTAACAGCCTTGATTTTAGCGCTTGGCTGATGTAATCTTAATTAAACGTTCTTTTTAAGAAAAAAAAAAAAAAATGCACCAATTGCCTTTTAATAAAAAAAACAAAACAACAACAAAAAAGTGACGTGGACATGCGTTTGGATCCACACCTCGAGGTGGAGGTCCTCGGTCGTGTGGCCTCGCGATGGGAATGTTGACCTGCGGTCTTCGTCCGGCGTGCTTGCGTTGGGGTTCCGCGTCCGATTCTAACCTTTAAGCACAAGATGAGATCACCGGACACTAACCGACCGCCGCTCAGTGTTTTAATTACAGTCCCGTGGTTGTTCATTGACGTAAGCATCCGTACCCGATCCTGTCACCTGCACATGGACGGCTTCCTGTCTCGCGTCCCGGCCCGCAGGGTTCTCTCTGTTTCTGCTCTCCGGTCGGGTCGGGTCGGGTCGGGTCCGCGATGGCAGAGCGGCGCTTTTCTAATCGTACCTGTAACGCGGCCGGCTTTCGGCCCGTGGCCTTCTCTGAGATTTAAGTGTTCTTTGATTGTATTCTCTCGCAGGTGAGAGCGGCCTGTGGTCAGGGCTGTAATCAGTAAACTGTAGTGTGTATGCTCGTTCTTTGTACTTGCAGGTGTGATTGGGGCTGTGTGTGTGTGTGTGTGTGTGTGTGTGTGTGTGTGTTTTGAGAATACTGCTGTCAAGCTTTCGTCACTCTTTGGGTTTAACACGTCTTTGTTTCTTTTCCTCTCCACTCGCGTCCACTGCAGTTACCGTTACAGCCGTCTCGCGTGGCCCCGACCGTGCCAATGTGAATTTCCGATGTCACCCTGAAGAGAATAAACGGGAAACAAAGCTCATTGCAAACAAACTATATTTTTGAACTTGTATATTGTACATGGATATCTTGTAGAGAATGTACTTACTAAACATATCTAAATGCCAATAAGATATACTGTATGTTTAACCCAGCAACGTTTCTCATGGCCGACTGTGAGCCTGGCTGAAGCTAACGAGGGGGTTATTATTGTGTTGTTCTGAATTCAATGCAATTAACCGTTTAGCAATTTGTCTGTAACAATAAAACAAGCTCACAACTTTCTCACCTCTGCTTTTTTATTCAATCTGTGGGGAATTGTGATGAATACGGGGTCTTCTGCACATCTGCTGAGATAAGGACGGTCTCAGAGACGAGGGACTGCACCTAACGGACGTGAGAACGTCTTTAACTGCAGCACATTCAGCAGGCTCTATTTGGGGTTAGGTGCCCTGCCCAAGGGCATTTCCGCCATCGTACTTAGTGGGACGTTCAAATCGCGAGGCTGGTTTCTAAACCACAAGCCTGAAACTGCTGCTGCACTTTGTATCTGTTTAAAATACAGATATAATCAAATAATACACTTCTTTACCTTTTATATATGTATGTATATATATGTATGTGTATATATATATATATATATATATATATATATATATATATATATATATATATATATTCCACCTCCATTGGTCTGCTTACTGTAAATTATATAATACTCTGCAAAGTATGTCCAAAAATAAATATAAATCAAGAAAAATGTATGAATTAAGTAAAAAAATTATATATATATACGGCGGCTTAGTGGTTGGCACGTTTGCCTCTCGGTTCGAATCCCCATCTGGGTGGAGTTTCCATATTGTGTCCGTGTGGGTTTCCTCCGGGTTCTCCGGTTTCCTCCCACAGTCCAAAAAACATGGTTAATCAAGTCAATTGAGTTCTCCAAATTGCCCCATATAGAGTGTGTGTGTGTGTGAGTGTGTGCCCAGCGATGGATTGGCGCCCTGTCCTGGGTGTATCTGTCCAGCACCCAAAACGTTCTCCCCTGGATAGGCATGGGGAACCCCCCCGACTCTAATAGAGGATAAAGTGGAAAGAAAGAATGAATGAATATATATATATATATATATATATATATATATATATATATATATATATATATATATATATAGTGAGTAAGTTTATCTTCTAGGATTACTTAAAAGAAGAAAATGTTTCTAAAAACTACATTATATATCAAACTTAGAAATCTAATTTTTGGTAAGATTTAATTTATTGCAGTGTATGGATGTTATATATGCTGTTATATATATATATATATTATGCACCATCTGCTTACTGCACTCTGGTTAGATGCCAAACAGTATTTTGTTGAATTGTGTGTGATGTTCAGTTATAATCACAATGAAGTTTCATTTTAGGGAAAGTTTTTTTTAAAGTTTTTATTAGTTTTAGAGATTAAAAAAAACCTGCAGTTTCAGCCTCCAGCTCAGAAATCCCACCTGCTGAGACTGATATTTGATTTGGAGCTAACTATCAGCTCAGCCTTAAGTTATTGTGATGTGAATAGATTAATTTCAGGTGGTAGGTTTATGAGAAGTCTGTTGTGAAGTCTGGTGCTTCTTGACGAGGCCGAGGCCTGTGGGTGGGATGTTGGTAAATTTATCTCGGGCAGAAACATGCTCACGAATATCTTGCGAGGTTTAAAATAGTGATTGGTGGAGGAGGAAATGACGGGCTTTTTTAAGCTCATGTCTGTGAGACAGGCTCACAAAATCCAGACTTTCAGCGTGAAACCGGTGAGACCTCGAGGCCACGCCGTTCACTTCGCTTCACAGATCACGTTTTTATACAAACCGACACAAAAAGAGAAAAGATGAAGCTTTAAAACCGTTTTAAAACGTTAAACGAGGATTTGGGCCGGCACGGTGGCTTAGTGCTTTAGCATGTTCTCCTCTCAGCGCTGGGGATTCCCGGTTCGAATCCCAATCTGGGTAGAGTTTCCATGTTCCATATCCATATAGAGTGTGTGTCTGTGTGAGTGAGTGTGTGCCCAGTGATAGATTGCCCCCTGTCCTGGGTGTATCTGCCCACAGCCCGAAATGTTCTCCCCTGCATGCCCCCCCCGCGCGACCCTAATATAGGATAAAGTGGAAGATAATGGATGGATGAAAAAAAAAAACAGGATTTGGGGCGGCACGGTGACTTGGTTGGCATGTTCTCCTCTCAGCACTAGGGATTCCTCGTTCGAATCCCATTCTGGGTGGAGTCTCCATGTTCTCCACGTGTCCATGTGGGTTTCCTCCGGGTTCTCCGGTTTCCTCCCACAGTCCAAAAACATGGATCAAGGTCAATTGAATTCTCCAAATTGCTCCATATAGAGTGTGTGTCTGTGTGAGTGAGTGTGTGCCCAGTGATAGATTGCCCCCCTGTCCTGGGTGTATCTGCCCAGCGCCCGAAACGTTCTCCCCTGGATGGGCACGTGGAACCTAATTAACCTAATTAATATATTAATCCATGTTAATAGAGGATGAGAGGAAGATATTGGATGGATAAACCACGATTTGTTCGTTTGCTGTAATAGTTGAAATTCCGATTCAATTCTATGTACCGATTCCTTTGAACGACACAGTGGTGCTGCTGAATCGATAAAAGCGACTAATTAAAACGAGCCGACTCTTTGTAAACGGCACAACTTACAGCCACGCGCTTGTTTAGCCTAAAAACCAACAACAACAAAAAACCGATTAAATCTCATAAATAATCTCATCTTTTTGCGAAAATGAAGAACTGAAAAGCTAATTTAAACGATCCCCGCGTCCAATACACACAGCATTAAACAGGTAACGAGTTTACAACCCAGTTTACACGCAGTCAAAACTACGACGTGTACAAAATCACTATATCAGTCATTACTTTACGTTAATTTAATAAATAATTAATAATAAACACTGATAACTTTTTTGCTTTTTTAAAAAATTAAATAATCCTCCAATTGAGTCACTAGTTTAACTGTATCGTTTGAAAGAATCGGTACACGAATTCGAATCAAACGAATAAACCGAGTTGTTTAGTAAATTAACATTAATTAAACTTGTGGTTTGATTAAACACTTTAAAAATGCTCGTAAATTTGACATTTTAACCCCAACAACCGACTCACGTTGACATTAATCCGAGTTAAGTGGCCTGTTTTTTTTTTTTGTTTTGTTTTTGTTTTGCTGTAGTCGTGTGATCTGATTCAATTTCGTGTACCGATTCTTTCAAACGACACAACCGGGACCTTATTAAAAATCACTATATCTCACATTTACATCAAACTTTTAAAAATGTAGTTTATATTTCAGTCCTGATTTATACATTTTATTAAAAAGTTGTAGTACATTTTAATAATGAGGGCGGCATGGTGGCTTAGTGGTTTAGCATGTTCTCCTCTCAGCACTAGGGATTCCCGGTTCGAATTCCAATCTGGGTGGAGTTTGCATGTCCTCCCCGTGTCCGCGTGGGTTTCCTCCGGGTTCTCCGGTTTCCTCCCACAGTCCAAAAACATGGATCAAGGTCAATTGAGTTCTCCAAATTGCCCCATATTGAGTGTGTGTGTGAGTGAGTGTGTGCCCAGCGATAGATTGCCCCCCTGTCCTGGGTGTATCTACCCCCCCCCCCCACACACACACACACCTGTATGTACGTTTGTAAATGTAAACCCCCCCCCACACACACACACACCTGTATGTACGTTTGTAAATGTAGCCCCCCCCCCCCCCCCCCCCCCCCACACACACACACACACCTGTATGTACGTTTGTAAATGTAGCCCCCCCCCCCCCCACACACACACACCTGTATGTACGTTTGTAAATGTAGCCCCCCCCCCCCCCACACACACACACACACACCTGTATGTACGTTTGTAAATGTAGCCCCCCCCCCACACACACACACACCTGTATGTACGTTTGTAAATGTAGCCCCCCCCCCCCCCCACACACACACCTGTATGTACGTTTGTAAATGTAGCCCCCCCCCCCACACACACACACCTGTATGTACGTTTGTAAATGTAGCCCCCCCCCCCCCCCCCCCCACACACACACACCTGTATGTACGTTTGTAAATGTAGCCCCCCCCCCCCCCACACACACACACACACACCTGTATGTACGTTTGTAAATGTAGCCCCCCCCCCCCCCCCCCCACACACACACACACCTGTATGTACGTATTGAACAGGTGTAGCAGGGTTTTTAATGGAAAGCAGACCATGTGATTTTTGGACGTCCTTTCACTTGGTGATGAAATCCTCAGTATCTTTCATGCTGCCGTCGCTGTGAGTGCAGATGCTGGGGATTCTTCGGGCCGGCCGTCTTCCTTCGGCTGATGTTATCAGAAAAGTGCTCACAATCTAATCTGACCTCAGACGACCAAAACGTCCCCGTGCTCGACCCGCAGCGTTCCGTGCAACGTGGTGCTTCAACAGCTACAGCTACAGCAATGATTAATAGGACGGATGCAGTTCCAGGAAAGTCAGTGGACCCGTGATAAAGCCCTTTACACCGCTGTTTGAATAGAAGCATCTGCCAAACGGATAAATAAGCGCGCTGACTTAACGAAGCGGCGTGGAGTGCTTCTTTTTGGATGACGGGTTCTCCGTTTCGCAGCTGGATGAGCTCCGGGGGGACAGGTTTAGTGTGCGTGTGTTGGAAGAGAAGACAGCTGTTCCCTCACACACATTACAGGCTGTTCTACAGTAATGGAGAAAACAACATGGCACTTATAACACCTATGATCCGCTCACGTCCCACACGTTAGAACCCGAATCGGTCGTCCCCAGAACATCGATCTCACCAAAAAATAAACCCCCCGCTGGTTTTCCAGCTGCCTGTTTAACTGCATCAGTATCATGGCTCTCCAAAGATGTACAAGCTGCTTCGTTAGATTCAATTTCATTCAATGATCAATTTCATTATCCAAGCCATTTATCCTATTGATGGGGATGCTGGAGCCTATCCCATCACTCGTTAGTCAACAACTTTGTCATTTATGTACTGTATGTTCGACACTTGATGAAGTGATGGATCACATGGTTGACCGTACGGGGTCTTGCTCATGGACCTTCAGTGGAGCTGGGATTTGAACCCACAACCTTCAGATTTATAGCCAGACACCACGGAGCTAAAACACACACCCTACCAAAACAAACATGTGCTTTGGACAGGTCGCCAGTTGTCCATTATACGACAAAACCGCTAATGAACCTACTTTTTATCTATGAAAAACTTGTTTTTTTACTTTGTTTATTATCATGGTGGAGAACATGCAAACTCCACATGGAAAGGCCCGCCACCTGACCCCGCCCAGAACCAAACCTGGGATCAAACAAACAGAATTGAAAATGGTCGGGACAAATGGTCACAGATTAACGACGCTGGCTGCAACAAAGATGCAAAGATGTGAATGTTGTGGACATTAATGACTCGATGAATGGATGTAGAGTGACCCGTCCATCTGCCTCCAGGTTTGTTCAACATCAAAGCGCACGGTGAGCTCTTGCGTCCGTTCGAAACAGAACCACGCTTTGATTTTTGTGGTCTGCGGTGTCAGAGACTGAGCTCCGTTCAGCCGCGGGAGCTTTAGTGGAGCTGGCCTGCAGTCAGATCTCCAATTACTCAAATGAATGAAGGTGTGGAATCGGTGAGGTCAGACCGCTGTGCTGGCCAGCCGGCCGCGCCTTCACAAACTCAGCAAACGCTTTCTTTATGGAGCGGCTTTTGTTCGCTGGACTGCAGGTCTGAAACGCAACGCAAAGCTGGAGAAGCATTTTTTAAAATGCCAAAATCCCTTCACTTAACGTAATGGACTGAACACACAGCCTCGCCAAAAAGAGACCGCACGCTGCCCCATCACCCTGCACCATCACGCTGCTGCCCCATCGCCCTGCCCCATCACCCTGCCCCATCGCCCTGCCCCATCACGCTGCCCCATCACGCTGCTGCACCATCACCCTGCCCCATCACGCTGCTGCCCCATCGCCCTGCCCCATCACGCTGCTGCACCATCACCCTGCACCATCACGCTGCTGCCCCATCGCCCTGCCCCATCGCCCTGCCCCATCGCCCTGCCCCATCACGCTGCCTCATCACGCTGCACCATCACGCTGCTGCCCCATCACGCTGCACCATCACGCTGCTGCCCATCGCCCTGCCCCATCACACTGCTGCCCCATCACCCTGCCCCATCACGCTGCACCATCACACTGCTGCACCATCACATTGCTGCACCATCACCCTGCCCCATCACCCTGCCCCATCGCCCTGCACCATCACACTGCTGCCCCATCACGCTGCACCATCACGCTGCTGCCCCATCACGCTGCTGCACCATCACACTGCTGCACCATCGCCCTGCACCATCACGCTGCTGCCCCATCACGCTGCACCATCACGCTGCTGCACCATCACCCTGCACCATCAGGCTACTGCCCCATCGCCCTGCCCCATCGCCCTGCCCCATCACGCTGCCTCATCACGCTGCACCATCACGCTGCTGCCCCATCGCCCTGCACCATCACACTGCACCATCGCCCTGCCCCATCACGCTGCCCCATCACGCTGCTGCACCATCACCCTGCCCCATCACCCTGCACCATCACCCTGCACCATCACCCTGCCCCGTCACCCTACACCATCACGCTGCTGCACCATCACGCTGCACCATCACGCTGCCCCATCACCCTGCACCATCACGCTGCTGCACCATCACACTGCTGCACCATCACACTGCTGCCC